>JAUCMX010000016.1:264814-297314 GCA_033459395.1 Hemibagrus guttatus | reverse complement strand
CCAGAGACAGGATCAACCTGGTGACCGGACGAGTGGAGGAGCCGCAGCCTGACCCCATGGAGGGGATGAGTGAGGAGGAGAAGGAGGCCGAGGCCGTGCGTCTCGTTGCCATGTTCAACAGACTCTCCAGGTGTGTTTGTGTGTGTGTGTGTGTGTGTGTGTGTGTGTGTGTGTATGTATGGCTTTGTCCACAGTATATAGATTTTTTTTTTTAAATGTAATATAAAAAACACAAAGCAGCAAATAAAAAGATTTTGCTTCCTCTAGACTATAAACAGTGTAAGTCAGGACAAGAAGGTGGTTCTACTCACCTGTCAATCATGTGGTCAGTTAAACAGCACATAACCTTCCTCTACAGCTTCACCTGAGTTTACTGAGTGATGAAACAGTTATCATGCGGGATGTTCCACAGATAACTGTAACTGACCACACCTTTAACTCTGCCTGTGTCTGATTTCACCTCTTTCACCGCCAACCCTCTTCTTTCTCTGCGGCTTTCTCAGGGACAGGATCATTCAGCCGATGTCAGTGATGCCGGACGGTCAACTGGCGCCTCTCTGTGATCATATGAGAAACAGCACCCTTGAGGAGGAAGAGGAAGAGGAAGCAGACTGTGAAGAAGAAGAAGTGGATTAGGACATGATCGTGAACCCTGAAGTGCTAGAAATCTGTTCCAGATGTAATGTAGTGGACGGACAGTGGATTCTGTAGGGAAGTAGAGCCACAGGTAAAGGGCTGATAATCACGGACATAGATGGAGAGCAAAATGAAGGGATCAGGAAAGGATAGAGGGGAAAAAGATAAAGAGAAAAGGGATAGTCTAGGACACAAAGAAATGAAGAATGATAGACAGCATGTACATTAAAACACAGACCCTGGTAGTTCTACAGACAGAAGAGTGTGTGTGTGTACTTGCGTTGTGAAAATAATAACGTGTGTGTGTGTGTTATGCATCTGTGGAGTCCTGAGATTTAGTAGCCTTCCTGCAGGAACATCTGTAATATTTTTTAAAGAGAGTGAGTGTTACAGTGAGAGAGAGAGAGAGAGAGAGAGGGAGAGAGAGACAGAGGGAGAGAGAGAGAGGGAGAGAGACAAAGAAAGACAGCCATCATCACAGACAGAAAAATGCTAGCAAGGTTGCCATGACTGCGTTGCCATGGTAACTGCAGGAATATGTAGTTCTCCAGATTTGAGAGATTTCTCTTTCTCTCTCTCTCTCTCTCCCCCTCTCTCTCTTCCTTTCCCGTTCAAATCTAATGCCGTGTGAGCTGTAATGAAAGAATATTAGCAGCTAAATAAAAAAACGTTTCATTTCCTGTTCTCTCAGAGAGGTGTTTTCATTTGCAGCACGATTTCCCCCACACTTTTATTCAGAAAGCTGTGTGATGAGCAGAGGGACCATTCACCACATCAGCACAGTAATGTGTGGCTTTCAATCCTCTCTGTCTCACTCACTGCTTCTCTGCTTTTTGTTCCCAAACATGAAAAGCTGAAAAGCCGAGCACTGAGGAAGAGGAGGCCGTCGGGACATGACGGGACACAGCTCACGAGTCAGCGCTCACAAGAAGGCTTGTGATTATGTGATTGTGATATTATAAAAATGAAAGCGATGATCTCACAAAGGATCAACTGAAATTACATCATGCATTTTAAAACACGGGGAAACTCTGAGAAAAATATTAACACTCTGATCTGTTTAAACTAACTCCAGATCAATTAAAGCTGCAGTGATTTTGCTGGTACAGTTTCCTCCAAAGCCACTCCCCCAAATCACTACCCCATGGCCACTAACACACTCACTGGTCTGTTTAGTCTAGAGAGAAATGCATTCATTTGTCTTTTGCTATTTGGTTTTGTTTCATATTTTTAAAAAAGCCAAAAACAAAACAAAGACGTTGTCTGAGGGGTGTCTGATTCACTTCCTGCAGGGAGTCGATTCAGAGTCGTTCATTCAGAGGAGTCTCTGAGCCCGGGTGATGACCCGAGTGGGTTCTGACCTACCTACAGAACCGCAGTGAGGAGAACACGCTGGGGTTCTGTTCAAACTCACTAAACACTGTGTATGAGAAAGAGTCCTATACACTCGCACACTGGTGCGAAAGGCAGAGCTTTCTGAATCAACATGCAGCATGATTGACAGATGAGTAGCTCCGCCTCCTCGCCCTGATGATGGTGTGCATCGTTATTTGTTTTTTATCTCCTGTGAAAAACCCTGACTGCACCTTTAATCGGTGTTTCTTATAATATTCTAGAACAGACTAAAGCCGTTGCTGAAGAGTGAGACAGCCGAAGCTCGTCCTCGTGTGGGACGCAGAGAGTGAGAGATTTAATGAAAATGAAAAAGATCAGACGCTTCCACACACTCAGTAAACAGAGTCTTTTCTGAATCTCTCACCAGTTTTCATCGCTCAAACTTTTTTCTTCTGATTTTATTTGCGGTCGTCAAATACAGGAGCGCTGGTTGGTCATGAGACTGAAGCAGCTGTACAATATTTACAGAGAAATCAAAGGAAAAAACTCCCAAATAATAAGAATAAGAATAATCATCATAGCAAACGACCAACAGATAAAAAAAACAAACACAGACATTTTCACATTTAGAAATGTTACATCCCTCTGCACCATCACGCTTTCTTTGAGAAAACGAACAGATACGCTCTTTATCCCCTTTTCCCTTTTTTCTTTTGAAGAACAAACAGAAAGAAACACGGTTTTTAATTTAAATACATTTTTGCCTTTGTTTTTTTTTCTGAGAAAAAAAATGACATCACACACAGCTTTAGACTCCCCTTTAAGTTCAACACCCTCTTATTTTTTTTCCTTTTTTTTACTTCAGTCCTTTCAGAGGCGGGGAAAGTCATTTCATGTACATCCGAATAAAACATGAGCATTATTATTCAAAATAATGACAGCAAACGGCCCCAGCTCTAGGCTCTTTAAGGGGTGCACTTGTTACAAATGTCCTTGTATAAATAATACAAACCATAAATGTCAATAATAATAATAATAATAATAATAATAATAATACATATCTATATGTTTCAGAAGAGTGTGCATGGAACGTAGCGTTCGAGGCTCTGACCCTGTTCCCCTGGGTGCCGTGACTCTACCCTTCTTCACATCTTCACACATTCTCTCTTTTCTTCCTGCCTCCTGTTTTTCCACACAATACCAGAAATGAAAAGTGTCACAAAATAAAAAACATTTTCAAGTGATGATGCAGCAGCCCAGAACTCGGCTCGGTCCTTCAACACCACTGTGTCAGAAACTCGGTACATTCAGTCGTCCTGCTGCTCGGAGGTCTGTAACGGTTCAGTAACGGTTCGCTCTCCTCTCCTCGTCTGTCCTCTCCTCCTCTTTTCTTTTGTCCTCTCCATTGCGGCTGTGAGCCTGCTGTGACCTTTGAACTTTACAGCTTGTTGCTAAGGGTCAGAAGTTCAATGAAGGAATTGAAGAGGGTCTCCAGCCAGCTCTGGTTAGCCATACACTGCTGAACCACCTCCTCCTGCCCGGGGTCATCCGCCGCCTGCTCGATGCTGTCCGTCTGAAACAAACAGATCAGAATTCAGATCGATTCAACTCTCTCTCAATCGTGCTGTTAACAACAGAGCAGCTCCAAATGATAAACTGATCCATAATGAGAGAGTAAGAGGTGATTGTGGTGAGGAAAACCTCCTGAGACGACATGAGGAGGAAACCTGGAGAGGAACCAGGCTGAAACCTCATCCTCATCTGGGTGATGGCAGAGAGTGGGATTATAAATCATTATAAACACTGAGAGTGGGATTATAGATCATTATAAACACTGAGAGTGGGATTATAGATCATTATAAACACTGAGAGTGGGATTATAGATCATTATAAACACTGAGAGTGGGATTATAAATCATATAAACACAGAGATTATAATCATTATAAACACGAGAGTGGGATTATAAATCATTATAAACACTGAGAGTGGATTATAAATCATTATAAACACGAGAGTGGGATTATAAATCATTATAAACACTGAGAGTGGATTATAAATCATTATAAACACTGAGAGTGGATTATAAATCATTATAAACACTGAGAGAGGGATTATAAATCATTATAAACACAGAGAGTGGGATTATAAATCATTATAAACACTGAGAGTGGATTATAAATCATTATAAACACTGAGAGTGGGATTATAAATCATTATAAACACTGAGAGTGGATTATAAATCATTATAAACACTGAGAGTGGATTATAAATCATTATAAACACTGAGAGAGGGATTATAAATCATTATAAACACAGAGAGTGGGATTATAAATCATTATAAACACTGAGAGTGGATTATAAATCATTATAAACACTGAGAGTGGGATTATAAATCATTATAAACACTGAGAGTGGGATTATAAATCATCATAAACACTGAGAGTGGGATTATAAATCATTATAAACACTGAGAGTGGGATTATAAATCATTATAAACACTGAGAGTGGGATTATAAATCATTATAAACACTGAGAGTGGGATTATAAATCATTATAAACACTGAGAGTGGGATTATAAATCATTATAAACACTGAGAGTGGGATTATAAATCATTATAAACACTGAGAGTGGGATTATAAATCATTATAAACACCAGAGTGGGATTATAAATCATTATAAACACTGAGAGTGGATTATAAATCATTATAAACACAGAGAGTGGGATTATAAATCATTATAAACACCAGAGTGGGATTATAAATCATTATAAACACTGAGAGTGGGATTATAAATCATTATAAACACCAGAGTGGGATTATAAATCATTATAAACAGTGAGAGTGGATTATAAATCATTATAAACACTGAGAGTGGGATTATAAATCATTATAAACACTGAGAGTGGGATTATAAATCATTATAAACACCTGAGTGGGATTATAAATCATTATAAACACTGAGAGTGGGATTATAAATCATTATAAACACTGAGAGTGGGATTATAAATCATTATAAACACTGAGAGTGGATTATAAATCATTATAAACACAGAGAGTGGGATTATAAATCATTATAAACACTGAGAGTGGGATTATAAATCATTATAAACACCAGAGTGGGATTATAAATCATTATAAACACTGAGAGTGGGATTATAAATCATTATAAACACTGAGAGTGGGATTATAAATCATTATAAACACTGAGAGTGGGATTATAAATCATTATAAACACTGAGAGTGGGATTATAAATCATTATAAACACTGAGAGTGGGATTATAAATCATTATAAACACTGAGAGTGGGATTATAAATCATTATAAACACTGAGAGTGGGATTATAAATCATTATAAACACTGAGAGTGGATTATAAATCATTATAAACACCAGAACTGTAGAGCAGACACACTCGTTCATCACACTGCGGTTCTTCGTTTGTCCATAAACACAACAGAACATCAGTTTCCACAATGGCTTCTGAATAAAACTGATTAACTGAACATCAGCCCAAAATCATCACCATCACTCAACAGACAGGAGAAAAATAAATGTCTACAGAAAACTCAACAAACTTTATTCTACAAATTTTATACAGAAAGGTCCTCCATTAAACTGGTGCTCTTTTTATCCAACACAAGGTTTACATTTTAATAATTCAAAGAACCCAGAGGTAGTGATTAGTGATGGGAAATCCCAGCTCTTTTAAATGAATCAGAGCAAAGAATCGACTCTTTTGACTCCCAAATGACTCCTTGATATTTCTTGTCATTATTTTTTTTTTGCTCTTTGCCTCTTTATCACTTAAAACTCTATACAAGTTTAATGATGAAGAGTAACATAATACTATGAATTATCTGTCTTTTATAACACACACACACACACACACACACACACACACTACTGACTGCCCGAAACCGTTAAAACAAGCCGAGTTTATTAATCAGCTTTCATGCAGGGATTTTATTTACAGAGTGTTTAAAATGCTCTTCTAATTATTATTATATTAAATTATAGAATTTTTTTTTGGGAGAATTTACACTTCATAGGAAACACCCATGTCTTCACTCTAGAACCCTCATCTCTCTCTCTCTCTCTCTCTGACTGTGTTTGGACGATTGGTCAGCTAATAAAGGTGGACTTTGATTTCTGGGTTACAGACTCAGACAGAGTTTCCAGAAGCACTCATTGTTTTATTTCTGCATTATGTCCACTCCTAAACCAAACCTCACCAAACACATGGTCAGCTCCAAACACCGCACTCCTCTCATCCTCATGTTCCCCTATTTTCACTCATTTATTCGTGGCTATTCTGAACAGTGAATCTTTTTGATCTGCTGTTTTGATTTATTAGTAGATGGACATTACTGTTCCACGTTCTCTCAGTCCTGGCTGAAGTTGAGGAGTCACACGTGCTTCCTCTGACACATGAAGCCTGGCCCTGCCGGACCTGCTCTGTACACACGAGCTTACAGACGACCTGATTAGCTCCCGTGTCTCTGACTGACGAGAGGACAGGAAAAGCCGTCACTCACACACTCCAAGGGAGCAGGACACACACACACACACCTCAGGTCTTAAGAACAATAAACACCACACTCCTGAGCTCCAGACCACAAGGCAGAGTCTTGTACTGTCTCTGAAATACACATTAAACCCTGCAGAGGAAAATCTCATCCATCAACTAACTAACTTTAACTTCAAATATAATCATTAAACTACTCCAGAACCCTGACTCTGTTTTATATTCCACTATATCAACACATTCACAGGATGGACATTCTCATGTCCAGGAGAAGGTCTTAAGGGCTAAAGGCCAGGTCAAACTCATGTGAGAAGGAAAAAAAATCATTATATTTATAAATTCTCATCCGAGATCAAGACCATATGTAAGGAGACTAATGTCCAGGTCAGAGACAAGTCCCAGTAGAAAACAGAAAATGCCTTAAGACCAGTTTCGAGTCCTACAGCCCCACGACTGACCTCTTTGATGGATTTAGTTTCTCTATAGATTTCTGTATCTCTGACTTCCTGTGATTCTGAAGATTATGACAGGAAGAAAAGGAAGTTCTCTCTTTCATTTTTATTTACTTTCTTTATAAACTTATTATGACACTGAGATTATTGCTCAGTGAATGGTGTGCGAATCACCGATGAGTCATTTGAAAATGATTCAACTCTTTGAGTCAGCTCTTTTAGGTAAACGTTGAGAATCAACTCAGGTACACGAGCCTTTACCCTCAGATGTGCATGAACGTGTGAATTAAAGTCTGAGCAGCTCACCTGAGTGAATGGTGAGTCATGTGAATGAATCAACATGACAGAAGATCCACAAAATTACTGCTTGATGATGTAACATCCAATGGAGACTCATGTTATTTTGTTAATTAGAAGTTAGAGTCAGATTGTAAGAGCAAGAAAAGAATAACAAAATGGATCCGTTTTAGAAAAGAAAAAATGGCAATGAATCGTTTGGGAATCTAAAGAGTCGACTTTTATTAGTGAGCTGAGTTAAAAGATCTGATTCATTGAAAAGAGGTGTTCTTCATAGTGTGAATCAAACCAAACACCACAGTGCATTGTGGGAATCCCACATCTGTTAGGGGGCATTGTGTGTACACTGCACATCGCATTGCATTATGGGACCTGAAGAGTCCAGAGCGTTTCCAGACATCATTACAACACGGACACAGCACTGGACACGACAGAATTACGCTTCTCCACAGCACATGTGAATAAAGAAGAGGTTTCCTGTACCTCCTTCTTGCAGTGCAGAAAGGTGTGATATTTATAGTGATGGAGCGAGTGGTAGAGGCTGTAGCTCCGACACATCTCTGTGGACAGCTTCAGATCCTGCAGGACAGAAAGAGGAATAAAATGAAGAGCGGTCAGTGTTAGCTCAGCTCAGGGATTGTTCTCCTGTGTGTTTATCCGCTCCTAAACTCTCCTCTGAACTCACACTTCTCACACGAATGTTCTTATACAGGAGGTTTCCCTTCTTGTGAAGATTTTCTGATAGAACTCGGTTCTTTTTCGTAGAGCAGCATCTGCTTCCACATGAGTTTAGCTTAGCAACGAGAAAAGAGATCTATTATCTTGTCTAGACTACAACGCCAGCACTTTTATAAATATCCATCAGGTGCTAATGAGTCGAGGAGAAAGATTCGGATATTTTACATCAGTTTAATCAAGTCTACACTTATCATTTTCTTTAACCATTCTTAAACCATGTGGGCAGTGTGGCAGCGTCCAGATCGTCATACTGCCTTCAGTGGTTTTCCTCCTTCTCAGAGTGTATCCTGGTGCCATCTTTTCCTCAGGAAAGTGACACACACACACACACACACACACACACACACACACACACATACATGGCCTCCACATGATGTAAAAGAAAGTGTGATTCATCAGACCAGTTCTTTTTTCCAGTTCATGTCCAGTGTAGGAGCTCTGTGCGGTGTCCAGGAGTCAGCATGGTCACCCTGATGCTCTACAGCTCCATATGCAGCAGTGTGTGATGCTCTGTGTGGTGTAACACATTCCTCCTGTAACCTTCATTTACATTTACATTGCCTCAGCAGCCCTTCTGTCAGGTCAGACCAGTCAGAATAACAGCGATGAGCCCTGGAGCTCGACGCCCTGTCACTGACCTGTGGTTTGTCCCTTCTTGGACCAGGGTCAGGAAGTTCTCACCATTGTGGAGTAGGAGAACCCCGAACTAAAAAAACACTGCCCACGTTGGTGATGAGAATCGACTGACCAGCGTTATTCGCTTCATCTGTGAGCGTCATCATCTTAGAGCTCATGGCTGTATTTATTTATATTTAACTCAATAGTCCAACTTACTGCCTCAGATCTGAGGTCAGTCATCATTACGTCTGATCTGAGGTCAGTCATCATTCCGTCTGATCTGAGGTCAGTCAGCATTTCGTCTGATCTGAGGTCAGTCAGCATTCCGTCTGATCTGAGGTCAGTCATCATTCCGTCTGATCTGAGGTCAGTCATCATTCCATCTGATCTGAGGTCAATTATCTTTCCGTCTGATCTGAGGTCAGTCATCATTCCGTCTGATCTGAGGTCAGTCATCATTCCATCTGATCTGAGGTCAATTATCTTTCCGTCTGATCTGAGGTCAGTCATCATTCCGTCTGATCTGAGGTCAATTATCTTTCCGTCTGATCTGAGGTCAGTCATCATTCCGTCTGATCTGAGGTCAGTCATCATTCCGTCTGAATTGAGGTCAGTCATCATTCCGTCTGATCTGAGGTCAGTCATCATTCCGTCTGATCTGACACTCAACTCATCAACATCACAGTCGGTGTCAGTGCAGCTCCTGTAAAAACATCTGTTTATTTGTTTGCTTACGATCCTGACTTGGTTATGTGATGTTTATCTGGTTGTGATGTTTATCTGGTTGTGGTGTTGTGGTGTTTATCTGGTTGTGGTGTTGTGGTGTTTATCTGGTTGTGGTGTTTATCTGGTTGTGGTGTTTATCTGGTTGTGGTGTTGTGGTGTTTATCTGGTTGTGGTGTTTATCTGGTTGTGGTGTTTATCTGGTTGTGGTGTTTATCTGGTTGTGGTGTTGTGGTGTTTATCTGGTTGTGGTGTTTATCTGGTTGTGGTGTTGTGGTGTTTATCTGGTTATGGTGTTGTGGTGTTTATCTGGTTGTGGTGTTTATCTGGTTGTGGTGTTGTGGTGTTTATCTGGTTGTGGTGTTGTGGTGTTTATCTGGTTGTGATGTTTATCTGGTTATGGTGTTGTGGTGTTTATCTGGTTGTGATGTTTATCTGGTTGTGGTGTTGTGGTGTTTATCTGGTTGTGGTGTTGTGGTGTTTATCGGGTTGTGATGTTTATCTGGTTGTGGTGTTTATCTGGTTATGGTGTTGTGGTGTTTATCTGGTTGTGATGTTTATCTGGTTGTGGTGTTGCGGTGTTTATCTGGTTGTGGTGTTGTGGTGTTTATCTGGTTGTGGTGTTGTGGTGTTTATCTGGTTGTGGTGTTTATCTGGTTGTGGTGTTGTGGTGTTTATCTGGTTATGGTGTTGTGGTGTTTATCTGGTTGTGGTGTTTATCTGGTTGTGGTGTTGTGGTGTTTATCTGGTTGTGATGTTTATCTGGTTATGGTGTTGTGGTGTTTATCTGGTTGTGATGTTTATCTGGTTATGGTGTTGTGGTGTTTATCTGGTTGTGGTGTTGTGGTGTTTATCGGGTTGTGATGTTTATCTGGTTGTGGTGTTTATCTGGTTATGGTGTTGTGGTGTTTATCTGGTTGTGGTGTTGTGGTGTTTATCTGGTTGTGATGTTTATCTGGTTGTGGTGTTGTGGTGTTTATCTGGTTGTGGTGTTGTGGTGTTTATCTGGTTGTGATGTTTATCTGGTTGTGGTGTTGCGGTGTTTATCTGGTTGTGGTGTTGTGGTGTTTATCTGGTTGTGGTGTTGCGGTGTTTATCTGGTTGTAGTGTTTACCTGTTGCTTGGGCAGACTCTTTTTAACACGGTTGAGAGTTTTGCGGTTGTATCCTTCTCCACCAAGCCGCACTTTCACCATGCCTGACTCCAGAGCATCAGCACTCATCTGAGGATACATGTGCAAAGCTTCCTGTATAACACACACAAAACACACACACACACACACAAACACACACACAGGAGGATTAAAGGGAGGTTAAAAGAGCAGCTTTATCTGGTTTGAATCCTGAGCTGGAGAAGGTGTCACCTGGTGCTGAGTGTTCATGGTGACTCTCCTCAACAGTCTGCGTTTCTGCTCATTCAGGATGCTGTCGATCTTCCTCATGGGTGGGAGATAAAGCTCATCTAGAAACAGGAGGAAGTGCATTTGTTTCTTCAGTAACATTTCCTGCCAGCACTACATGAACGCGTTTATTCCTCACATCATCATCATCTATTCTCTCCCTCCATCCTCACCGTTGGTGTCCTCCAGCGCCTGGATCATGTCAGGGTCAAGTGCTGTGCTGACCAACATCTCCACGTAGCTGCGGAACATCTCCCTCATCGCTCGACTGTTCATCACACTGCGCACTGAGCCTGAGCGGTTTAACACACACACACTGTTATCCAGAGTGACTTGCACACACCTCGTTTATACAGCTGAACATTATGAGGTCAGCAGTGCTGGGGTTTGACCTCACAACCTTCTGATCAGTCCAACGTTTTAACCATGGAGATACACATGCCCACAGAGCTGCCTTTACACCAAACGTACATAATCCACAGAAACATGTTTGGTGTCTGAGGTGAGCTTTTTCAGATTAGCACTGGAGCTTGAAGGGTAATGGAAACACAAAGCAACCAGTTTAGCATGATGCAGTAAATGTGAATGTGTAGCTCCTCCCATGGTGGTGTCTCCTCAGATGGTTTGAGATGTTCGGTGTCTTAAACAGACTCACTGATAAGGTGAGAAAGGAGTCTGATGTCAATCTGCAATGGTATCAGCCTCAGAAAGGAGGAGTTTAAAGATCAGACGTGATTCACAGGATTCAGAAGAAGAGAAGAGATGTGTCAGTGTGGGACGGACATCATTACACTCTGCTGTCAATCACAGCAACACTGACCAATCAGAGGGTCAGGTATGTGGACGAGCTTGCCCTTAGCCATCAAACATGTCTTGATTTTATTTTCAAACACGTTACATTTGTACATTACATCATCACAGACACACACACACACACACACACACACACACACACACACACACACACACACACACACCTTCATCCTCACTGGCAGAGGGGGAGGAGTCAGACTCAGAGGAGGGAACTTCCTTCAGCCACTTCTTCCTCTTTTTGGGCGGAGGCTCCGCCTTCACTTTTACAGTCCTGCTCCTGGCCTTCTCTGCTCTCTTCTCTCCTCCTGCTCCTCCTCTCTTGTCCTCCCTCAGTCTCCCTCGCTCCGCTGCACCTCTCCTCTCCAACTTCTCCTGATTTTGCCTTTCTTGGAGCTTCTTTTCCTTTTCTCTCTCCCTCTCTTTTTCCTCTCTCTCCTTTTCTTGTTGTTTCTCTCTCTCCTTCTCTGTCTCCTTCTGTCTTTCTTTTTCATGCCCTCTTTCTCTTTGTTTCTCTCGCTCTCTTTCTTTTTCCTTCTCCTTTTCTTGTTGTTTCTCTCTTTCTCTTGCTCTCTCTTTCTCTCGTTCCTTCTCTTTGTGTTTTTCTCTTTCCTTTTCCCGCTGTTTCTCTCTCTCCCTCTCCTCCCTCTCTCGTTCCACTTCCCGTTCTTTTTCTTGCTTTTCTTTTTCCCTCTGTTCTGCCTCTTTCTCTCTCTCTTTCTCCCTCTCTTTTCTCTCTCTCTCTTTCACCCTCTCCCTCTCTCTTTGTTCATGCTGCTCTCTCTCTCTTTGTCTCTCTCTTTCTCTCGCCTTTTCTCTCTCCTCTCGTTCCACACGGGGCGGAGTTTGACTGCGGATGGTGGGCGGCGGCTTAGCGAGTGATTGGCGCCTGGTCAGAGATAAACATAACTATATGAAAATGGAGCTGTGTCATAATATGGAGCTTATATACAGAAATATGAGAGGCTATGAATAGGCATGACCTATAGCCAAATATGGGCATGTGGGCGTGTCTGAGATATTAATTGAAAATATATTGAAGTCCTTGGCATTCTTGTGTCATTGTTGTATGTGTGTGTATTTATGTAGCTAGCTAGCTAACATGAGCCAATGTGATCTGATTTCTGAGGGAATTACTAAAATGTGAATGTAAAATGTGACTTCGAACTGAAACAGCTCACTTAATTTACACAATTAAATAAATCAGCCAAGTGAGTGGCTGGTATGAAGCAGGTATGAAATACAAGTCTGGGTTTCAGGTCATCTTTTACTCATATTTTAAACCCTAATGCTAATGCTAGTGTGCAAGCTAACATGACAGCAAAGAAATGCATTTTCATATTTATACTGCTATTAGTAGCTTCTTGGCTAACCTGAGGTAAACTGACAATTTCTGAAAAGACTATTTAGGTTATATTCATAAACATTATCTATCTGGCTAACATGAGGAAACCTTACGGGACTTTATTCACTAGTGATATTAGCCAGCAAGCTAACATGACATAACCTGACAAGACTTTAGGTTCTAATCATAAATATTCACAGTCTTTACTCCTAATTCTTTCATGTCTATTACATGCTAACCTGACTGGATAGTTTTGTTGTATTCATAAACGTTTAGCATTTTCAATGGTAACATTAGCTAGCTGGCTAACCTGAGGTAAACTGAGAATTTTCTAAGAGGATTTTTCAAGTTTTCATACATGTTTAGTATTTTGAATGCTAACATTAGCTAGCTGAGGTAATCTGACAGGATGTTGTGAGAATATGTGCGATTCCTTTCTGAAGGTTCTGTCTTTGGGTTGAGAACCCTCTACCTGAGAGCAACGCCGGTTCTGTGCCAAGGTTTCCGAGAACACACTCTCACGTAATCCTTCTTGTTCACGTTCTCCAGGAACTTGACATACAGACGCTGGTATCTCATCTTGGCGTCTCCGAAGTAGCCCAGATACTGCAGGTGAGTGAGAGGAGGAGAGGAATATATTTTATTACTCAGCTCAGAGCTGGCAGAAAGCTGAAACAGAGGAGCAAGCAGAAGATGAGAAGATCTCAGAATGATGGAGGAGATCATTAAAGACTCACATTGCTGGTAGCACAGAACTGCCGCTGACCGTCCTTAATCTCAGGTGCAAATTTCTGCAGCAGAGCTTTCTGCACTCTCCAAATCGGAGGAGGCTCGCGTCCTGTCTGCAGAGCCAGCTAAAGGACGAGAGGAGTGAGTGATGAATCGGTGAGGGGGAGAGAAAAAACTCTCTTTTTCTCCACCAGATAGAAGGCAGAGGTAGAGTCAAAGAGGAAGAGAGGAAAATAAAGAGAAGTAAAACAGAGAGATGGTGGACAAAAGAAATTTTGAGAAAAGGAGATGAGTGAGAGTAAAAAGAAGGGATAAGAGAGAGGTAAGAAAGGGAAGAAGGAAAGGAGCAGAGAGGGAAGGATGAAGGGAGGAAGAATTAGAGAATGTGGAAAAGAAGAAGAAAGAGGGAGAGAGAGAGAAAGATAAACAGGTTAGAGGACAGAAAAGAGATAGTGAGGTAAAAGAGGAAGAAAGTGAGATAGGAAGAAAAAGGGAAAAGATACAGAAAAATATATTAAGAGCCAGAAAAAGAGATGGAGGGATAGAGTAAGAGTACGGTTAGAAAAGAGAGATAAAAGAAAAAGTGCAGAGAGGAATAAGCAGAGAATGAATTGCAAACGTGTGGAATAAAAATCCAAGAGAGAGAAAAAGGCAGAAATTTGAGGAATAGAAACAAAAGAGAAAGAAGTAAAGAGAGAGAGAGAGAGAGAGAGAGAGAGATAGTGGGATAGTGAGACAGACAGAGAGAGGGAAGTGAGGGAAGAGAGGAGGAGGTCAGGTGCAGCCCATTACAAGCACACAATGTCACACGCTGGCTAATTTAAATCCCCAGCAGTAATGGATGTTGACGGTAACAGATGTTAACAGATGTTGATGCATGTTTACCTTGAGCGTGCCGATGTCCTCCGTGCGAACCACAAACTCGTCCCTCTCTCTGAAAATACCCTCGCCGCCGCTCTCGCTGTCCTCCTCCTCACTCTCTCCAGCGATGGCCGCGTTGTCCTGCTTCTTAGCCAGGTGGAGGGAGGTGATCTGAGGGGTGGGGGCATCCTCGGGGGTCGGGGGTGATGGAGGTGACGGGTGGGGTAACTCCATGGGCAGAGGAGGGGAGGAGGATGGTGGAGGAGTGGCAGATGGAGGGAGAGTTGGAGGAGGAGGAGATGGGGAGGGGAGAGCTGGAGGAGAAGGGCTAGGAGGGAGAGACTGATGGAGCAGTGGAGCTGGATGAGGCTGTGGTTGTGACTGTGGTTGTGGCTCTGGGCTGTCCTCCTCTGGCACAGGAAGAGGAGAGGGAATAGAGAGAAGAGGAGGAGGAAGAGGTGATGGAGAGGAAGAGGTGGGAGGAGAGGGAGAAAGAGATGGAGGAGAAGGTGGTGCAGGAGCAAGAGGAGGCACGGATGAAGAATCTGGTTAAAGGAGAGAAGAGTTACAGATACAGCAGAAGGTTAATGCCAGTCCAGGCACACAAACAACAAGAAGATAAAACGGATATAATAACACTGCTTATAAACTTCTTATAACATATTATAACCACAATTCTGTGGAATTCTCAGAGCAGAAGGTATGGATTAATTCTCTATAACCGAGCGACTCTGACGTTATGGTTTCTATAGCAACGGCTCATTTAGTGGGATTTTTCTATATAGTACAGACACTCCACAAAATTTACAACCAATTCTTTTTTAAATATTTATACTTTTTATTTGAAGGGGAGAAGAGGAAGCTTTATAAAAAAATTATTACTATTTATTTATTTAAAAAATTATTAAAAAACCTAATTGTTGACATAGTTATATTTTTACTGAACATGTATGGGAGGAGTCTCCCGTGTCAGTGCTTTGAGGTAAAGCTGTAAGTTTTCAGACAGTTTCATTCTAAACATATAATTACTGTGTGAAATTAAACAGATGCTAATTTATGCTGCTTTATATTTTTAACTGAAATATAATCGAATTTATTGTTAAAAGCCACATCAACTGATGTGGTGCTGATATCCCAGGCTCAGTCTTTGAACCCTAGACTTAAACCCACAAACTGCTGCACACAAAAAGAGCAGAAATCCAAAACATCTGCACTTACCATCAACTTTAGAAGCATCAGTGACACAGAACTCCTCGGTCTCCTCAGCATCATCCTCTTTCTCCATGTCCTCTCCTCCACTCTGAACTATATTCTCTTCTTCTCCTTCATTCTCATCTTCATCATCCTCTTTATCATCCACTTTCTGCAGTCTTTCCTCCTCCATCTTCTCTGGTCCCTCGTCCTCTATGGGTTCATCTTCCTCCTCTGGAGTGTGTGCTCTCTCCTGCATGTTCAGCTCAGTGTGTGTATGAAGCTCATGGGCCATCATGCGAGTCTCGAGCTCTGGGAAAGTCTCTGAATCAGCAGGTGGTGGAGGTGTATTAAGGGGTGGAGCCTGTGAAGCAGGTGGAGATGGTGTGGGAGGGGGCGGAAGGGCAGCCAGGCTGTGGGGTGTGTCATAAAGGGCAGAGATGGCTGAGGAGATGCTCTTCTGAAGGTCCTGGTTCTTGCTCACAGAATCTTCTTCGTCGGAGGAGAAGGACGGCAGTGTCTCCAGGTTTCTCTTGAGTTCCTCGTCCAGGCGTTTACACGGCGAAGGGCAGTTGCTCAACGCGAGACCTCCTTCTCCCTCCGTCTCTCCAAAAGGTGGAGGAGTCGAAGGTTGGGGCGGAGGTGGAGGCGGTGATAAGGGACGAATCCCTCCCTTCACAGAGGGCTCGTGTACTGGGCTGGATCCGTCCAAGTGGAGCGGTCCGGTTGGAGGCTTCTTTTCAGTTTTTAGAAAGTCCAGAAAGGAAGTGATGAAGCCAGACTTCAGCTCTGATGGTTTGTCCTCAGTCTGAGAAAGAGGGATCAAGCGAGGAAGCAAAGGAAGAATGGATTCAGTGAAAAAGATTCAAGGATTCATGAAATGATACATACTTCTCAAAGTTTAGTCACAGTCATAGCTCCAAAAAATCCACCAATCTGAAGAGAGATACATCTAACTAATCATTCCTCCAAGACAAGGTCTTTTCAAACCGCCACTAATTGAGGAGTGGACAGACTCAACAGGTTCATGTCGCACCAGAGGAAAGAGCCAATCTAGCTCTCCTGCTCTAGCAGCCGCAGAAGGCTACGCTTCAAACTTCTTATCTTCTAATGACAGAGGAAACGTTGGATAGTTGCACCACTGAGACATTTTTAATTGAATTTTAGATCAGAAACTCCATTACAGTCAGATGCAAATCAGGTCCTCCACCAACTAGCAGCTGCCTTCATACTTTATTTATATTATTTATATTATTTGTACAATGTTTTAGTGTGTGCAGGATTAACTGAATAAATATATAGCTTTGATTTTTGGCTAAAGATACAGGCTAGATCTTCACTGACTTCACTGACTGACCGCAGAATCTTATGCAACAGTGCACAGTGATTTTTGCCCAATTACAGCATGTTTTTTACATGATTACTGGCTTCTTTTGTGCCACACTGTCATCCAGTTCTAGCTTATCGTTGAGTGCTGCACTTTTCCTCTGCCTGCTCTCTCACTCTTTCACCAATCTTCCCTTCTTACACAGAATGAAACAGATGAGGTTTTCTCTGCAGTGAGGTTTGAGTAGTTTCCGCTCCCTGGTTGGTGGATCAGCAATGTCCACCAGCACCCCAAAACAGCCCTAAATGAAACGCTCTTTAGTCATCAGTTTCACAGCTATCTTGCAGGGTAAGTGTCAGAATAATTAACTGTTTAATTTTATTTTTATCTATAATGACTGATTCAAAGGTAACCGTGTCCTTCTTAAGGCATTTAGTAATATAAGAATACCTGTGCCTACAGTATTATGCAAGAAAATGTCTTAGAAATTTTCCTAAGAATAATTTCTACTGAAAAACAATAAGACATTAAATGATCCATTTCGTAGAGGCGACCAAAATCTGTGTAATGCAGTGATCTGACAAAATAAGAAAATTGGTGAAGAGTCTGAATACTTTTGCATGGTGCTGTATGTTAGGTGTGTCTAACGGGAGGTAGTGCAGCAGGGGGGCTGGATGGCGGTTACTATGAATGAGTAACCATGGCAACAGCTACCCTGGCAACAGCCAGCTCTCTCCCCTTCTTTTATTGCATTTTTTTAAGGACAGATAGATCATGGCAGGCTGTCAATCATTTCACACTCAGACTGTACTGCGCCCTCTAGTGGAACTAAATACACCAGCACACTGAGGACAATGCATTCCCTCTCAGATGAACACACTGGCTCGTCTTGCATGTAAAATATTTTTGAGTAGTCCTGTCCTGCATATTCATAAATTATTGTAATTCTTTCTTACAACATTATTTCATGTGCATCATGAATTTTTCATTAACAAATAAAAAAAAAAAAAATGAAGATGCGCCTTACTGAGCTGGACAGTTTTTGCATTGTGGCCCAAGCCTCTGGGGTCAACTGTTCATCCATGTCTCTCTCCCATGACATCTGGGGAAAATCCACAGATATCTCCACATTACATATGCAGTAACTAAAGATATCCACATTACACCCCCTGTTTTTTCTTCCTTCCTTCTCTTCTGAGGTTACCTGTTGCTGAGGCAACAAGAGCAATTTCACAAGTACAATTGTACACAAAGGCATAGAGAGAGGGATCGTATGATTAAAGTTTCAGCATTTTGGACCTTTAGAAAAGATCAGAAAACACAAATTCTCCATGTGCATACACAGCATGAAAATATATTTTTTCAAAAATTTGTTTCAGAAAACTATATGTTCTGCATGTAAATAATCTTTTTTTTTTTTTACAAAAAAGGAGGAATAATGCATCTTAAAATGGTCATGTGAGCAAGAGAAGACAAATCATTTCTGTTAGTATTTTTTTTAGCACTGCAGTAATAAAAGAAATTCATTTATGCTGTTATAAAACCCATCTTGCAGAAAATGGTAAATGACTTATGCAGATTAGGGTTCGTGACACTAACATAGTGCTGACAAACATCTAATATATGACATCCAACATAATGTAATACAGTTTAATATCTTCAGCCCATTTTGACAACTATAAATAATGTGATAGTTCTCATTTATATTTTCCACAGGGTTAAGATTATAATTTACTGAAACTTTACTTGAAAGTTTGCAATTTGAAAACTGATCTTGGAAGATCCTGACCACCTTTTACTGCTGCATTATTGAGAGCATCTTGACGAGCTCCATCACAGTGTGGCATGGCCGCTCCACGGTGTGTGAAAAGAAATCACTGCAAAGGGTGGTGAAAACTAACCAGTGCATCAGCAGCACCCAACTACCTGCCATTGAGTCTCTTCACCACAGCAGATGTCTGCTCAGAGCACACAGAATCATCAAGGACTCCTCCCACCCTAGTCACAAACTGTTCAACCTCCGTCCATCCAGGAGGAGATATGGGTCCATCCGAACCAGAACCAGCAGGTTCACGGCCCGTTTTTTCCCCACAACCATAAATCTACTGACCTCTACACTACACCGCTAGGACACTCATGTCTCACTACACTTCACCACCTTGCAGTTCTGCTTCACCCTGTACATTCTGCTACATCTTCTCTGTATAATATAATTATAATCTACATATTGTTCATTCATACATTACACCTAGTTTATCTATCTATCTATCTATCTATCTATCTATCTATCTATCTATCTATCTATCTATCTATCTTTCTATCTATCTTTCTATCTATCTATCTATCTGTATATACACTGTATATTATCTGTTACTGTTGTACATACAATGAACATAATGCACACATTTTACACTTAACACTTTATCTGCTGTAAATACAACTTGCACATACTTCTCTATGCACATTCTGACAGACTTATTTATTGATGTAGATATTTACATAATTATCTGTACTTGTTCATTTGCACAGTTTCTAGTATTTGCACTTCTGTTAGATGCTAAACGGTATTTCGTTGCTGTGTACCTGTACTTTGCAATGACTACATAGTTGTATATATATATATATATATATATATATATATATATATATATATATATATATATATATATATATATATATATATATATATACACACAACTATATTGGAGGCATTGGTGGCTCAGTGGTAGGTTTCTCGCCTATCATGCAGAAGGCCCGGGTCCAATTCCCAGCCAATGCCTCAACCTCAGCCACTGGATGCAGTGCCGGTCCCAAGCCCGGAAAAATGGGAGAGTTGCGTCAGGAAGGGCATCTGGCGTAAAACATTTGCCAAGTTGTTGTGCGGACCAGCTGGTCCGCTGTGGCGACCCCGAACAGGGAGCAGCCAAAAGCAATGACTATATATATATATTTACTTTGTAAATCGTATGTAAAAAAAAATAAATAAAAAGTAATAAATATTAATTACTGGGAGCATAGTTTTCCTTCTGAGATTTCAAGATTTTCTTAACATTTTTTACCTCTTCGTCCTTCTGTTTCATCTTATCCTGACCACAGTTCAGATCAGTTCTGTTCATGTCCAGTGCAGATGTGGGTCCAGGACTCAGACCAAGAGATGGTGCAGATCCCACTGAGCCATCAGACAGAACTGGGTCTGTGCTCGATAAGGAGTCTGTCCTCAGGAGGGATTCAGATGAAGGCATGGAGGGAAGAGGAAGCTTTATCTAGAAGTAGAGAAACAGGTTTATGGTATATTGTGATTAAATAATCTGATATTTTAAATCTTAAAACATAAAGCATTTTGTTTTACTCACCTTAATTGGTTTGACGGGTTCCTGGTACTGCTGTTGAGGCTGATGCTGTTGTTGGATTTGTGTTTGCTGTTGATGTAAGTGCTGATGGTGTTGTGTATGTAGGTGCTGCTGTTGGTGCATGTGTTGCTGCTGTGGGTGAAGGTGCTGCTGTGGCTGTGAATGATGGTGCAGATGTTGATGTTGTGGTAAGTGCTGCTGTTGTATATGTTGCTGTTGTAGTTGTTGTTGGTGATGGAGATGAGGTGCTTGTTGGTGAGGCTGTTGGGGGTAATTCTGTCCTTTGTTAATGTCTCTATGCATCTCCAACATCAGATCATCTTTCCTGCCACGCCCCCTTCCTCGTCCACGACCTCTTCGGCTCTCCCCAGTACCATGTCCCATCAGCCCCCTGCAATAAGGAGGTTCTGGAAGTGGACGAATACGAGGTCTTCCCCTAGGCCTAGGAGGGCCTTCTCTTTTTGGCTTGGTGGGCTTTCTACCTCTCTTCTTTGGCCCATCATGGGGAAGGACCTGTGGAGGAGGTCCAAGTGTTGAGTACCCTGAGGGGTTGCAGAAGTCCAAGTCAGCCATTAGGGGACTTAGACCACCAACCCCTGAACCACCACTGGACTTTCTGCAACTAGACACCAGATCAGGAAGCAAATCCGGAAGTCGCCTGCTGTTCAGTCGGATGTCGGCAGGAACATCTGCTTTATCTTCATCATCTTCAAATTCATATTCTTGAGCATAGGTTTTCTTTGACTGTGGCTGGGCACTGGGGTCCCTCCGCTGTTTAAGAAGGTGGAAGGAGCTGGTCTTTAGCAGTTTTTTGGGTCTAGAGGAACAGAAGATGGGCGAGGTCAGCCCACCTGTACCAGATGCACTGCCTACACCAGAATTTCCCATAATTTTGGTTCCTGTTCCATCTACATTACACCGTGTTCCACCCATTCCCATGCCTGGTGCCTGAGACTGAATCAGGCCCAGTTGCTCTGTATTCACAGTAGATGGGAGTTCATGAGTTTTCAGTGAGTCCAAATCTAGATGCATGGTTCCACTGTCAGATTCAGAAAGGCTGTGACAGTACTGCCCATAACCCTGGTCACCATGGTGGCCCATCATATCATATCCACCTGCCCCTCCACCTGCCTTAACTGACTCTATTCCATCTTGAACATTTACCCGTGCTTCAGACACAATATCCTGATCTCCCTGTCCTGCACCTCCTACACCAGCACAGCTTGATTTGTAGTCCTCAGAACAAAACATGTCCTCCATTGCTGGAAAAAATGATCGATCCTCATCTTGGAGAAGTGAGTCAGGAAAACAAATGGAAGTCAGAGGCATAAACCTCTGCTGCTGCTGTTGATTCTGTCCCTGATTCTGTGTAGTTTTCACCACAGAACTTTCAGTGTCAAACTGGTTATCTTTAAGTTGATCTAGCTGTGGTTGGGAAAGTTGGGGTTCTGGTTCCCTGGGCTGGGCCTGGGGTTGAATTTGTCCAGTGTTGTTTGGCATGTGGCGAGAGTGCTGGTGGGAGTGCTGGTGATGTCGGAGGGGCTGTGGTTGGTGGTGGGAATGAGGGTGTCCATGGTGAGAGGCCATATGATGCAAATGTGAAGGGGCTGACATGTTCAAATTTGACTCATTCAGGAAATCATGGAGCTCAGAAGGTGTTTGTTGGGGATGGTGGGTCTGGTGATGTGGAGGTATTCTATGCTGCTGTTGGAGCTGTTGCTGTGGTCTTTGATGGTCATTAGCACTTCCATCTCCACCAACAATTCTCTCAGTGGGTCCTGTGCCTTCACGACTGTTTGTTCTAGAGAGTGATCGTTCAAGCATTTCGAGTTCTGAGACTGAATTCTGACTTGACTGGCTTTGGTTCCTCTGTGCCTCACATCCATAGTGGGGCTCCATAGACTGGGATTGGAGTTGGAGTTGAAGCTGAGAGGCCTGTGACTGGGTTTCCACGCTCCCACCACTTCCTGTTCCAAGGCCCCCACTTGGTCCCATTAAGGCCTGCTGACCCATAGGGTGTGGTGTTGGTTGGGGGACCTGTTGAGTGTCCATCTTGCTACGTGTGGAATGAGAAAGGACAGACTGTAGAAGATGAGTTTGCTGAGACTGCTGAGACTGTTCAGGTGGTGAATCCATGTGGGAAAGGGAAGTATGGGACCTTTGCTGCTGCAAATCTGGAGGTTTTCGTATGTAGGGGAGCTCTGATGAATCAGTAGCTTTCTTGACCTCTACATGAGGGTGAGATAGGGAATGAGGGTGAGAGTGCTGTGTGTGTGAAGAATGTGAAGAGTGATGTTGGTGTGTCTGGTGTCCATAGGAGTCCCCTCTTCCATAATGGACCACTGAGCCAAGGGAGTCGTGTTGGTGAGTGTGCGGAGCATGCTGGTGAGAGTGAGGGATTGAATCAATTCCCCCTCGTCCTCCATTTGTCCCAGCCCCTGATACTGCCCTATCTATTTTTGTTTGCTGCTTCTTTAGAGATATTTCCAGTTGACTCTCTTGGCTAGTTCCTGGACCAGTTCCTTGTCCAGCAGTGTTTGCTGTTCCTGGTCCACCATTATTATTGGCATTATTGGTGCGAATGACACTTTGTAGTTGGTAGCGTTCCTCAGATGTCTTGTTCAGTTCATAAGCAGAAATTCCCTTTGTTTCTTCCCTACTCTGTGACATAGATTGTGGCTGTGCTGACTGCTGCTGGGAATTTACCTGTGTTGTCTGTTGCTGAGAGTGGTGCTGAGATGAATGGGGTGCTGGGCTTTGGGAGTGCAAAAGGTGCTGTATTAAAAAGTCATCATCATCTTCATCCTCCTCTTGGGATCGTTCAATGCCAAGCATATCAGTCTCTGACTTGCTCTTGTGTGGTGCAGAATGATAAGGCTGTGCCTGTTGTGGTGCTGTCCGTGTGTCTGAGTAACCCTGTGGAGAAGCTAAAAAATTAGGAGAGAGAACTGAGGATAGGTACTTATTACTTCCAGTTCCTCCTGGAGACTGTGCAGGATGAGTGGGTGCAGGGGAGTGCAGTCCAGGTCTAATGATTGCAGAGTTAATTGAAGGTGAATGGCTGGAATCAGGAAGGTGGTATGACCCTCCAGCCCCTCCACTTGAAACACTGTTACTACTATTACCTGTTGAACTACCAGCTGTTGAGCCAGTTCCACTATTTGTCAAACCAGTACCACCTCCAGATCCAATCAGGGCGGGTGAATGTCCCGTACCATCATAGCCCATTGAAGGACTTCCTGCTCCTCCAAGTGAGGGTGGTAAAGAACCATATCCTGATTCAGATCCATATACCCCATCCCCTGAAAATGAACGCCCTGTCGCTCCAAGACCCCCAAACCCTTTTCCTGATCCACCAGGACCAGAGCTAACCTCCTGTGCCTGTGGAGAACTGAACCCCCCATAAGGCTGGGAGAGGTGGGATGGTGGAGGCTGACTTGGTGAATATGATTGTGAGTGTTGTTGTGGTGGGGTTTGGCCAGAGAGGCAAGAGGTGGGTTTAACAGGAGCCACAGGAGAGCCATATGTAGAAAGGCAGGGTTTAGGAGGAGGCTGTTGTGTTGTAGAGGAGGAAACAGGGAGTGGTGGAGGAGGTGGAGGGGGTTGTGGTGCAGATTGGGGAGGTGGTTGCTGCCTTGAAGGAGCAGAGGAGGCGCTAGATGAAGCAGTCGGGTTAGAAGAAGTGGAGGAGGATGAAGTAGTAGAGGAAGCTGAAGGAGGTGTGTGAGGAGTTCTAGATGAGGAAGAGCTAGAGGATGAGTAGCCACTGCTTGAACTAGAGCTCTTTCCTGATTTCCCAATACCACCACCAGACACAGCTGATGAGGATGTTGAGGAAGTGCTATATGCAGGCTGTACAATGGGGCGGTACACTTGGTCTGATCGAGGTGAGGGCTTGGGGTCAGATGATGGGCTTTGGTCACCAAGGGGGCTACAGTTCATTCCACCATGCCGATGGTGCGAGATTTGCTGATAGCCTGATGCTCCACAGCTAAGATAATGTTGCAGGGGATGTGATGTGGACGAGGGTAACTGGGACTGTGCAGGGGAAGGTCTCTGGTAGTGCTTAATCACACTGTCTTGCCGTGGAATTGCTCTTTCCTGTGGGATAGGTGGTTGTGAGGGTGCAGGAGCTGAAGAGAATACAGAAGCATTGTACAGATGGGAGGACTGCTCTTGAAGTTGGGAGGAGAGCAAGTTAAATTGAGGGGGAGGTAAGTGGCGGACAGAGGATGATGTAGGTGCTTGAGGCTGAGAACCACTTGAAGGCTCCTGTGCTCCTCTGTATGCTGCTGCACTTTGTGAGGAGAGAAGACGGTCAAAGCCCAGGCTGGATTGGGACGGTGTTTTGATGTGTAGCAAAGGATCATGGGGTGATAGCAGGCCATTGGAGGTAGGGCTGAATGTAGGTGTATCCTGGAGAGACAGCGATGGTGTCATACCAGAAAATGAACGCCCAGAGAAGGAGGCGGGGTGCTGGTATGCTGACAGGGCAGAGGAAGATGGGAATGAGCCAGATCCAGGCAAAGCACTGGAGATGAAAAGCTCAGCAGGGGCAGGGGTATGCATTGCTACAAATAGGGAGACAGATAAAACCAAATCAACCAGGTTACAATGATATCTGTATAAGTATTCATTTGCATACCATCCTATATATGACAGAAAATTAAACATTGTTGGATGCTTACCAGTCTGCCATGATGGAGTACGGAATTGAGAAAGGAGAGAGGAGGCAGATGGGGGAGGCTGTGGACCTCGGGATTCCAAAGCAGAGATCAGGTTCATGACTGATGCGTCAGGCCCTGAGGGGCTAGCATGGTGTAACCCAGCATCGAACAAACCCGAAAGACCTATTAAAAGAAGCCATAATGTATATTCCATATAGATGTACATACTGGCTAAAAGCATGAAACCCTGTCGATCAGTGTGAAATATCAATAGCAGCTAAAATTTAAAACACCACCATCAAAAATATAAAGGAAATAAAACAGCAAATCAGCTTGATTCAACATGAACATACCAACACATCTTTAAATTCATGAACATATATTTACAAAAGATTTTTTTTTTTATTCTGAAGATACACTAAATATTCCATTGCCCTCACCTAAGCTCCGCCCTGCAGCCCCCCATGCCCCGGCCTGTCCAGAGCTGCCTGGGTGGTGATTAGTAGCGTAGCCTTGCAGGGGGTGTGGTGTGGCATAAGCTTGACGATGGAGTAATTCGGAATCCGGATGGGAGGATCTGGAGCTCCCATACATCAGACTGACAACACAGGTGAAATAAGAAACAGAACAAAAGCAGAGTGAGATTAGGAGAGAGGAGAATTCTAACAAAAGAACTTTTCGCTGTGTGCATACGAATAATCCATAAGATCCAGCTCATGTAACTGTGAGTGCTGTTATGTGTTAATACCTAAACCAGTGATATGATACAGAGTACAGGTCTTCTGAGCCGTATGCTTCATAAATCCCCGGTATAGGATATCGGCTGGTCTAGCTGTACATTATACCCTCTCAGTAGAGCCAGACACGCAGATTAACCGTTTAATTAGCCTATCCGCTTCCATATCCTTCCCTGTACCAAACAGCCTCAGGATCTAACTCTATGCAGTCTCCAGTCGAACAATGCACATGCTCATTATCCTCGTACACACTCAATCCTTCAGGCTAAGAATGTCAAAACCTCAGCCCTGTTTTCAACATCTCCAGTGCACCATTAAATACTTGCCCCTGGATTTCGTTCACCAACATATCAATAATCAAATGTTCCATACAATTCAAGAACATTCACTCTGATGCCATACTGAATAAACATATTTTTAGATTACATGCACATTTTGGGAGATAACAAAAAGAACTGGTAAAACCATCAGTACTATAAACTATAAAAATCCCAAACTGCAGCCCTATCTCTGAAACTAAACCAAAACCATGCTATGATTGTGCACTTTTATCTGTTGTCCACATTCTCTGTACTTCTTCCTCTGCTGGAAACGTAAACCCAGCCATTCACCCTGATTGGACACGGCTCGGCCAATCGGCCTTCTTTTGGCATCTCTACGGTCCGTTGTTCCTTTTTATAAGAGCAGGCAGTTGAGCTGACAATAGCGGTTAGGATGTTGCTGAGGTGAGACAGAGCTCTCATTGATAAAAGCTCTCTTGTGACTGAATTGCCTTGGTAACCCCCTTCCTCTTAATGGGAGTACAGCTCTGTTAGCATGGCTCTCTCCACTCCGAGGCCAGTGTGGGAAGCCGCAGACGCCACACACCGAGCGAGCACGTGGTGAGGGGGTGGGCATCATTCAATACGAACATCAGAATGCAGAAGCAGTCTATCTTTTATCATTTCATTCTACAGTTCATGAAATTAAGCCAAAAAAGATCACAGTAAAAAAATTATAGCCAAAGACACGTACATTCAATCGAAAACCATTTCCTGTAAACACAAAAAAACTAATTTCTATTATTATCCTCTTGGCTTCTGTGCACAAAGTAGGAATGACCCAAGCTCACGCTCACGGAGGGGATAGCATCTGAGAGCCTGTCCATGGCGTTTAAACGCACCTTTGTCTCAGGAGTGGGGTTCCTGTGTAATTAGCTGGAAAAAAGCTCTAATGAACTGAGTTAAATGGTTAAATGCACAAGCAAAAGAGCACACATCTCACTCATGTTCAGCCTCTCTGGTTTATCCAATAACCACATAAATCACTGTGGCTGTAGTGTTCTGTGTGGTGTTTGTGATCAATAATACAAACTCCCAACTTAAGACATTTCAATAGCTCTGATTTTTAGAGTTTAATATTTAAAATTTAATAAAATAACCAGGAAGGCTTTGAGAAATTACCCACTTTGTCACAAAAGCAAAATAACAACAAGAAGAACAAATCAAGGGCTAATAAAGGGCTCACCAAAATGTAATAAGATGACCAGTCAGTCAGATGCTTCCCCAGCAACAAAATACTGTTTCCTTCATACCAAATCTCAGAGCATGCCTTCATCAGCATTCATATACATCAAATTAATTCTTCTTCAAAGACTGAGATCTCTTCCGCGATCACAGAGGCTGTCATGGTATCACGGTCCTTAAGACTGACGTGGGGTTTGATAGAAACCAGACCTTAATTAGGTGTTAATCCCAAAGAGATGAACCAGAAAACCAGAAGGAGTAAGAGATGCGTCCCTGGAGAAGTGAGAGAAATTGATGGACGTCTCGCTATACACACACTCCAGAGCTATGCTTTCCTTCCTTTCACATCTTTTAGCTCCTTTTCAAACCATTTCCCTTCATTTCCCTGTCTTGGTATTCCTCTACCATGGTTCAGTTGCTCTTCAGGTGATTCCATGCACGTTTGCTCTTCTCCAGTTCTTATTCCCATTCATTCTCTCTCTCTCTCTCTCTCTCTCTCTCTCTCTCTCTCACACACACACACACACACACAAACACACACTTCTCCAGAGGGTAATCATCACCCAAGTCAGCCCTTGTTCAAGGATTCGCTGTTCTAGTGTACTCTCTGCATTACACCTTTCTTCTTCAGTCTCCAGCTCCACTAGTTTCTAAGCTTCAACACCTCTGGCCCACACCTTTAGCCAATCATTTCCTCCATGTCTCCTCCGGCTTCAAAGGAACCAGTGAAATAATACATTTCAAGCTGATGAGCAGTGAGAAAGAGGAAGTGAGAGAGAATGTATGAGTATGAGAAAGCAGGAAGAGATAAATTAGAGGTTGTATTAGAAAGGTTTATTAGATTCACTGTAAAGACATGCTCCTAATTCAATGGATTGCAATCCCTCCTCACAGGTGCAACATGTTTACTGGCTGATGGGAAACTCAACTGTCGCCATTAATCTCCATCAGAAACCATCAGTGTGTGGTGGGTCCGTGGAACCCTGTACAGCTCTCTATGGCCTGGACGCCCCATCAGGCAGAAGTGACCTGTGATCTTAATATCACAAAATCAACAGAAAGGAAATCAGATGTCTTTAAAACCCAAAATCCTGCATCACTGTGGAATATTGCTCTATGGAAACACGATGGTGTTGTGGAATTATCAGGTTAAAGTTGTATCTCTGCAGGAGGTTAATTCACAAGCATTGCTGACATATTTGAATAAGTGCTAGAAAAATGCACTGTCAGAGACCTGCAGCCTGAAAATTATTTCACTTCATTTCATATTCATTTAATACATCAGCATGTTTCATCACGGCCTAATGGAGGGACACGCGTAGTCCCACACCAGCACTCTCGCTCTGAACTAATATTAATTCAAAACAAAAGCAATTACAATTTCTCCCCCCAAAACTAAAAGAGGAGCAATTCAATTTCACTTCATTTCATTTTGCTCGGATGATGTTCTCCGGCGGCGCTGAGGCTGCAGTGCTGAGGTTTGTCCGGCGTCTTATGAGTCAGAATTGCTCATTAAGGATCCTGGGTGCCATCAATCCCTCCTGTAGTGTGCAGAGATGCCCTTGACTCAGAAAGGCTATCATAAACTATCCACCAGCCCAGGAGCAATCACTACCACCAGGCCGAGTCTACAGGAGGGAGTAAAAGGTGTGTGTGTGTGTGTGTGTGTGTGTGTGTGTGTGGTCTCACCTGGTCCACCACCACGGTATCATACAACACATCGACCCACTACACTAAAATATGTCCGTGTGATAAAGTACTATTCAGATGGGATTAGTTTTCAGGATGTGTGTGTGTGTGTTTAGTAACAGGACGTCTGGTTGATTCACGTGGGATAAGTGCTCTCTATCAATCACCACTCGTCAAACTAAAAATTCCTTGCATACTACATACACTGCATTTTAATACACACTAATTGTAAGGGGTGTAACTCGGTCACATGACTATAACATGTCTGTAACCTGTGCTAGAAACTCCATAACTTCCCTAAGACACCGGAGCCGTCCCTGCTCTGACATGTCCACTTAAACACCGTATTTTATCCATCTGTCTTTACACTGTCGCTTTCAGCAGACAGAAAAGAGAAAAGAGCGAGTGTTTCCTGTAGCGTCTTTAAACAGAGGAATCAGCACTGAATCTCTTTTCCCACAGGATACAACACAGTCTTTACCAACATGTCACTTCTGACAGGATAAACATTACCTGGAGTTATTTCTACTGCTCGTTTTATATAGAAGCTAGAAATATGGAGTAATTATTCCAGACTGTAAACTTCTGACTAAAATCCCAGAGATACTCCGGAAATAATTACATTATACACCTCCACGTGAGAAACTAATCCGGTGTGAATAGGGCTTAAGGAGTTACACTTTAAACACATTCCACATTAACAGTTCCTAGATTTTAGGAGGCAGGAGTGACGCTCTGAATTCTGCCGAAAAAATAAACGTTTCTAGAATCTGAGACTGGAACACAACTTTCATTACTCTTGCGGTTAAAATTAGAAGCACATCTGGGATAATAAAGAAATAGATTTACTCTGAACCAACATGCCTCACTGTAACCTCGGGTGCAAAATGGTTTCTGACATAAAACTGGGAAATGTTCTGCTCTCACTGTTACTACACAACACAACACCTCCACCAACACCTGGTCCATGATGGGGTTAGGTAGGAATTAATACTTAAAGGGGAAGTAGAACGGCTTCAAAAGTGCATTAAACACTGTAGATTTTATTCCAACAGAACTTTAGTACAGGTTTCAGTTCGTCAAGGAGCAAAAACATCTTAAATATGAAAAGATGCTTTATTTGTGAGTTATTAGCTTATTTATATCTGCAGGTAACTATAGAATAAGTAATATTAAAGGATACAATTGTTAAAAAAATTATGTATATGATTTATTTATAAAGTATAAACTCATTGAACGGAAATGGTTGATTATATACTGATTTTTTTATTTTGTAGAGAAAGTTAACTATAAAAATCGATTAAAGTGCGATCTTTCATTATTAAATAGTCATCAATGTACGTCAGAGAAACAACAGAACAGCAATGAGAAGAGGAAGAAGAAGAGGAAGAAGAAGAGGAGAATCTGATTATATAGTAAATGTTTTTTGTTTTTGTTTAATGTTTTGTTTTTTTGCTAAAGAGACCTTACTTTATTTTCATTGGCCCTGCAGCTCGAGCCACTCCGCTGCTGCAAATGAATGCACGCGTGCACCGTAAGCTCCCGTGATTGATCCGGTTGTCACGGAGACAGTGAACATACGTCGCCACGGCACTTTTGAACTCTAAACGAAGGCCGCGTTGCGTTACAGAGAAGCTGTAGTGTCTGTATAGATGTGCGTGACGGAAATTAACATGAGCAGAAAAGAAGGTTCTGTGGTTTATACATGACAAGAGTCGGTTTAATTGACCTGAAGAAAAGGAGAGGGGCTGCTTTAGCTGCAAAATGCTAAGCTAGCTACTTTTAGCATGGCATGATGGCTGAAACTGAAGCGTAACTACACTTTGAGCCGCTTTATGTTTTAATCCTGTTTGTATGTTTTATTGAAACAGAACCGGCTATCCGCTCAGACCGTGGGTATTAATGGTTTAGTTAAGAATATAAAGACGCACAACACTGTGCTGTAGGTTTGTACTGGATGCTGCCCTGAATCTTCAGTCCTCACATTTACCTGTCCAGGTGACGAGTGTGTAACAGAACAGCTGTTAAACTCTTAACTCATTTTATTTCACTCTTCTTTCTGACCGGAGCTTACAGTTAACATGCTTTCTGATATTAAAGATTAAAGAAATAATTAAAGAAATTTACAGAATATGCAACACATGATGTGCAAAACAACAGATATGTATCCTATAGATTCTACACCACACACACACACACACACGCACACACACACACACACATCCATTTTCTGTACCACTAACCATATACACCATACACAATATACTACATCCATCTGTACTGGTCACAGGGAGACAGGAGGGGCTTGTGGCACAAGGCAGGGGACACCCTGGACCAGGTGCCAGCTCATCTCAAGGTTCACACACACACACACACACACACTCACACACACACACTTCACAAACAATAAAGAGATGCCAATCAGACTACGGCACATGTCTTTGGACTGGGAGAGAAAGCTGGAGAATCCAGAACATGCCAACTCCAGCGGTGTGATGCAAACATGCTAACATGCTAACCGCTAAACCACCAGCTTACCACACACATACTACATACACCACATACTTAATATACAACACACACATGCCTTACAAATCATATACATACCTCACACATAATATACAAACCCCTTACACACCATACACACTATATACATATACACCACACACACACACCCCATATACCACATACACTCCACATAGTACCTCACCATATACACTGTATACACCACACTCACCTCACACAACACATAGTAAATTCTACACACATACACACACACACACACACCATATTAACTATATACACCTTGTACTGTACACCACACACACCACACACACACTGTGGATGTTAGAGGGAGCTACACAGAACCCAGTGAGCATTGCATCGCCTAAAAATGTTATTTGATCTTTGGACAATGTAACCTTGTGCAACACGGGTGCTTTGTCAACACACACCATCAATTAGCTCCCCCTCCGACACACACACACACACACACACAACTGAACAGAGAGGTTACACACAGGCCCTGCAATCTCCTCCACCAGTGAAGGTGTAGATTTTTTGGGGAGAATTTTTGACAAGACAGTAGCTTAAGCAACATCCCCGAATGTCCCCATCCCCCTCTCCGCTTTCTTTCTTTCACGTCCCCCCCTCTTTTCCCTCTCTCCCTCTCTCTCCCTCTCTCTCTCTCTCTCTTTCAGTCTCGGTCTATCTACCGTATCGCGCATTCACTCTCTCTTAAGCGCATTCCTGGCATTTTTCAGAGGCTCCCTCCTCCTCTTCCTCCTTTTCTTCCTCTTTCTCCTCCTTCCTCACAACATGACAATACCTGGAGCTCTAACCAGTAACCAGTAACCAGTAACCAGTGCTAACTCAAACCACGCATTGTACAGACAGAACAGACTGATTACTCTCTCTCGCGCGCGCGCGCGCGTGTGTGTGTGTGTGTGTGTGTGTGTGTGGTGGTCTTACCTCGCCTTGGCCGACCTCTCGTAACTCCATCCCGTCCCGGCGCCCAGCTCACCGAATCCTGCGCCAGGATAATTTCTGTCCATTAAAAAAAGAAC
>JAUCMX010000016.1:204814-257314 GCA_033459395.1 Hemibagrus guttatus | reverse complement strand
CTGAACCTGTACTACTGAACATGTACTGAACCTGTACGGAACCTGTACGGAACCTATTCTGAACATGTACTGAACATGTACTGAACATGTACTACTGAACCTGTACTGAACATGTACTGAACCTGTACTGAATTTGTACTGAACCTGTACTACTGAATCTGTACTGAACCTGTACTACTGAACATGTACTGAACCTGTACTACTGAACATGTACTGAACCTGTACTGAACATGTACTACTGAACCTGTTCTGAACCTGTACGGAACCTCTGCTGAACCTGTACTGAACATGTACTGTACCTGTACTGAATTTGTACTACTGAACCTGTACTGAACCTGTACTACTGAATCTGTATTGAACATGTACTGAACTTGTACTGAACCTGTACTACTGAACATGTTTCTGAACCTGTTTCTGAACATGTATGGGAACTGTAACTGAACATGTACTACTGAACATGTACTGAACCTGCACGGAACCCCTTTTATGGGAAACCCGTACTGAACATATACTGAACCTGTACTGAATTTGTACTACTGAACCTACTACTGAACCTGTACTACTGAACCTGTATTGAACATGTACTGAACTTGTACTGAACCTGTACTACTGAACCTGTACTACTGAACCTGCACTACTGAACCTGAACCCCACTGAACCTTTTATGGGAAACCCGTTCTGAACATATACTGAACCTGCCACTGAACCTGTATCTGAACCTGTACGGAAACCCGTTCTGAACTGTACGGAAACCCGTAAAATTTCTGAACATGTACTAAAACCTGTACTGAACATGTACAGAACCTGTACTGAACATGTACTGAACCTGTAATGAATTTGTTTCTGAACCTGTACTGAACCTTTTTCTGAACCATACTACTGAACCTGTACTAAACCTGCACTGAACTGTACTTTTAACCTGTTTCTGAACCTATACTGAATCTTTTACTGAACCTGTTTCTGAAACCCGTTTCTGAACCTGTTCTGAACATGTACTGAACCTGTACTACTGAACCTGCACTGAACCTTTTACTGAACATACTACTGAACCTGTACTAAAATGTACCTGATGTACTGAACCTGCACTGAACCTGTTTCGGAACCTGTACGGAACCTGTTCTGAACATGTACTGAACCTGCACTGAACATGTATGGAACTGCTGCACGGAACCTGTTCTGAACATGTTAACCCGAAACCCGTAAACTACTGAACATGTACTGAACATGTACTGAACATGTACTACTGAACCTGTACTGAACATGTACTGAACCTGTAATGAATTTGTACTGAACCTGTTTCTGAACCTGTACTGAACATGTTTCTGAACTGTACTAAACCTGCACTGAACATGTACTGAACCTGTACTGTACCTGTACTACTGAACCTATACTAAACCTGTACGGAACATCTACTGAACCTGCACTGAACTGTACTTTTAACCTGTACTGAACCTGTTTCTGAACCTTTTACTGAACCTGTACTACTGAACCTGTACTTTAACATGTACTGAACATTTTACTGAACCTGTACTACTGAACCTGCACTGAACCTTTGGTTTAACTGAACCTGCACTACTGAACATGTACTGAACATGCACTGAATTTTATGGGAACCCTGCAAAATGAACCTGTACGGAACCTACTACTGGAAGCTGTTCTGAACATGTACTGAACATGTACTGAACATTTTACTGAAACCCGTACTACTGAACATGCACTGAACCTGCACTACTGAACATGTACTGAACCTGCACGGAACCTTTTACGGAACCTGTTCTGAACATATACTGAACATGTACTAACATTTTTTTCTACTGAACCTGTTTCTGAACATGTACTGAACCTGCACTGAATCTTTTACGGAACCTGTTTCGGAACCTGTACTGAACCTGTACTATGAACATGTACTGAACCTGTAAAATTTCTGAACATGTACTGAACCTGTACTGAATTTGTACTACTGAACCTGTACTGAACCTTTTTACGGAACCTTCTACTGAACCTGTACTGAACAAGCACTGTACCTGTACTTTTAATTTGAACCTTTCTGAACCTTTTACTGAACCTGTACTACTGAACCTGTACTTTAACATGTACTGAACATTTTACTGAACCTGTACTACTGAACCTGTACCCACTGAACCTGCACTACTGAACCTGTACTGAACATGTACTACTGAAATGTACTGAACCTGCACTGAACCTGTACGGAACCTGTACGGAACCTGTTCTGAACATGTACTGAAACTGTTTCTGAACATGTACTGAAAATGTCTACTGAACATGCACTGAACCTGTTTCTGAACATGTACTGAACCTTTTTTACGGAACCTGTACGGAACCTGTTCTGAACATGTACTGAACTGTACTAAACCTGTTTTCTGAACATGTACTGAACCTGTACTACTGAACATATACTAAACCTGTTTCTGAACCTGTACTGAAACCCGTACTACTGAACCTGTTCTGAACATGTACTGAACCTGTACTACTGAACCTGTACTGAACATGTACTGAACATTTACTGAACCCTGTATGTACTGAACCTGTTTTCTGAACTTGTACTACTGAAACCCGTACTACTGAACCTGTACTGAAACCCGTACTACTGAACATGTACTGAACCTGTCACTGAACATGTATGGGAAACCCGTACGGAACCTGTACAGAACATGTATGGGAAAATGTTCTGAACATGTACTGAACCTGTACTGAACATGTTTCTGAACCTGTTTCTGAACATGTACTGAACCTGTAATGAATTTGTAATGAACCTGTACTAACCCCAAACATGTACTGAACCTGTACTAAACCTGTACTGAACATGTACTGAACCTGTACTGAACATGTACTAAATCCTGCACTAAACCTGGACTGAACATGTACTGAACCTGTTTTCAGAACCTGTACGGAACATGTATGGGAAACCCGTTCTGAACCTGTACTAAACCTGTACTGAACATGTACTGAACCTGTACTACTGAACATGTAATGAACCTGTACTACTGAACATGTACTGAACCTGTACTACTGAACCTGTACTGAACATGTTTCTGAACCCTGTTTCTGAACCTGTACTACTGAACATGTACTGAACTGTACTTTAACATGTACTTTCTAACATGTTCTGTATGTACTGAACATGTAATGAATTTGTACTACTAAACTGTTTCTGAACCTGTACTTTAAATGTACTTGAACCTTTTACTGAACCTGTACTACTGAACATGTACTGAACATGTACTGAACCTGTACGGAACCTTTTATGGAACCTGTTCTGAACCTGTACTGAACCTGTACTGAACATGTACTAAACCTGTACTACTGAACATGCACTGAACCTGTACTGAACATTTTACTACTGAAACCCGTACTGAACATGTACTGAACCTGTAATGAATTTGTTTCTGAACCTTTCTACTGAACCTGTTTGAACATGCACTGAAGCTGTACTAAATTTGAACATGTACTGAACCTGTACTAATCTATACTAAACCTGTACTGAACCTGCACTGAAACCCGTACTACTGAACCTGTTCTGAACATTTTTTACTGAACCTGTACTTTCTGAACCTGTACTGAACATGTTTCTGAAATGTTTCTGAACCTGTTTAAAATTTCTGAACCTGTTTTCTGAACATGTTTCTGAAACCCGTACTACTGAACATGCACTGAACCTGTACTACTGAACATGTACTGAACCTGCACGGAACCTGTACGGAACCTGTACGGAACATGTACTGAACATGTACTGAAATGTACTACTGAACATGTACTGAACATGTACTGAACATGTTTCTGAACCTGTTTCTGAACATGTACTGAACCTGTAATGAACCTTTTACTGAACCTGCACTGAACCTGTACTGAACATGTTTCTGAACTGTACTGAACCTGTTTCTGAACATGTACTGAACCTGTACTGAACATGTACTACTGAACCTATACTAAACCTGTACTGAACATGTACGGAACCTTTTTACTGAACCTGTACTGAACATGTACTGAACTTTGTACTACTGAACCTGTACTAAACATGTACTGAACATTTTACTGAACCTGTACTACTGAACATGTTTCTGAACCTGTACTAACCCGAACAATTTTACTGAACCTGTACTACTGAACATGTACTGAACCTGTACTACTGAACATGTACTGAACCTGTACTGAACATGTACTACTGAACCTGTACTGAACATGTACTGAACCTGTAAACCCCACTGAACCTGTTCTGAACATATACTGAACCTGTACTAAATTTGTACTACTGAAACCCGTACTACTGAACCTGTACTGAAACCCGCACTGAACCTGTACGGAACCTGTTTCGGAACATGTACGGAACCTGTACTAAGAACATGTACTGAACCTGTACAGAACCTGTACAGGGAAACCCGTATGAACCTGTTCTGAATCCTGTACTGAACCTGTACTGAAAAATGTTTCTGAACCTGTTCTGAACATGTACTGAACCTGTACTACTGAACATGTAATGAACCTGTTTCTAAACATGTTTCTGAACCTGTACTACTGAACCTGTTTTCTGAACATGTTTCTGAACCTGTTTCTGAACATGTACTGAACCTGTAACCCACTGAACATGTACTGAACCTGCACAGAACCTGTACGGAACCTGTACGGAACCTGTTCTGAACATGTACTGAAACCCGTTTCTGAACATGTACTGAACCTGTTTCTGAACATGTAATGAACCTGTTTCTAAACATGTACTGAACCTGTAATGAACCTTTTACTGAACATGTACTGAACCTGTTCTGAACATGTAATGAACCTGTACTAAAATTTTAAAAATGTACTGAACCTGTACTACTGAACCTATACTAAACATGTACTGAACCTGTACTGAAACCCGTACTACTAAACATGTACTGAACTGTACTTTAACATGTACTTTCTAACATGTACTGAACCTTACTGAACATGTTTAAAGAACATGTACTACTAAACATGTTTTCTGAACCTGTATTGAACATGTTTGAACTTGTACTGAACCTGTACTACTGAACCTGTACTGAACATGTACTGAACCTGTACTGAACTTGTACTGAACCTGTACTACTGAACCTGTACTGAACCTGTTCTGAACATGTACTAAACCTGTACTACTGAACCTGCACTGAATCTGTACTGAACTTGTACTACTGAAACTGTTCTGAACATGTACTGAACCTGTACTGAATTTGTACTACTGAACCTATACTACTGAACCTGTACTGAACCTGCACTGAATCTGTACTATTGAACCTGTACTGAACCTGTACTGAATTTGTACTGAACCTGTACTGAACCTGCACTGAACCTGTACTACTGAACCTGCACTGAACTTGTTCTACTGAACCTGTACTACTGAACCTGTACTGAACATGTACTACTGAATGTACTGAACCTGTTCTGAACATGTACTGAACCTGTACTGAACATGTACTGAAACTGTACTACTGAACATGCACTGAACCTGTACTACTGAACATGTACTGAACCTGTACGGAACCTGTACGGAACCTGTTCTGAACATGTACTGAACATGTACTGAACATGTACTACTGAACCTGTACTGAACATGTACTGAACCTGTACTGAACCTGTACTACTGAACCTGTACTGAACCTGTACTACTGAACCTGTACTGAACCTGCACTGAATCTGTACTGAACCTGTACTACTGAACATGTACTGAACCTGTACTACTGAACATGTACTGAACATGTACTACTGAACCTGTACTGAACCTGTTCTGAACCTGTACGGAACCTCTGCTGAACCTGTACTGAACATGTACTGTACCTGTACTGAATTTGTACTACTGAACCTGTATTGAACATGTACTGAACTTGTACTGAACCTGTACTACTGAACCTGTACTACTGAACCTGTACTGAACCTGCACTGAATCTGTACTGAACCTGTACTACTGAACATGTACTGAACCTGTACTACTGAACATGTACTGAACCTGTACTGAACATGTACTACTGAACCTGTACTGAACCTGTTCTGAACCTGTACGGAACCTCTGCTGAACCTGTTCTGAACATATACTGAACCTGTACTAAATTTGTACTACTGAACCTGTACTACTGAACCTGTACTGGACCTGCACTGAATCTGTACAGAACCTGTACGGAACCTGTACGGAACCTGTACTAAAACCTGTACTGAACCTGTACAGAACCTGTACAGAATCTGTACTGAACCTGTACTACTGATCCTATACTAAACCTGTACTGAACCTGTACTGAAACTGTACTACTGAACCTGTTCTGAACATGTACTGAACCTGTACTACTGAACCTGTACTGAACGTGTACTGAACATTTACTGAACCTGTACTACTGAACCTGTTCTACTGAACCTGTACTACTGAACCTGTACTACTGAACCTGTACTGAACCTGTACTACTGAACATGTACTGAACCTGCACTGAACCTGTATGGAACCTGTACGGAACCTGTTCTGAACATGTACTGAAACTGTACTACTGAACATGTACTGAACCTGTACTGAACATGTACTACTGAACCTGTACTGAACCTGTAATGAATTTGTACTGAACCTGTACTGAACCTGTTCTGAACATGTACTGAAGCTGTACTAAACCTGTACTGAACATGTACTGAACCTGTACTGTACCTGTACTACTGATCCTATACTAAACCTGTACTGAACATGTACTGAACCTGTTCTACTGAACCTGTACTGAACATGTACTGAACCTGTACTACTGAACCTGTACTAAACCTGTACTGAACATGTACTGAACCTGTTCTACTGAACATGTACTGAACCTGTTCTACTGAACATGTACTGAACCTGTACTACTGAACATGTACTGAACCTGTACTACTGAACCTGTACTGAACCTGTACTACTGAACCTGTTCTGAATATGTACTGAACCTGTACTACTGAACCTGTTCTGAATATGTACTGAACCTGCACTGAATTTGTACTACTGAAACTGTACTACTGAACCTGTACTGAAACTGTACTACTGAACCTGTACTGAACCTGTACTACTGAACATGTACTGAACCTGTACTGAACCTGTATAGAACCTGTATGGAACCTGTTCTGAACGTGTACTGAACCTGTACTGAACATGTACTGAACCTGTACTACTGAACATGTACTGAACATGTACTACTGAACCTGTACTGAACATGTACTGAACCTGTACTGAACCTGTACTACTGAACCTGTACTGAACCTGTACTACTGAACCTGTACTGAACCTGCACTGAATCTGTACTGAACCTGTACTACTGAACATGTACTGAACCTGTACTACTGAACATGTACTGAACCTGTACTGAACATGTACTACTGAACCTGTACTGAACCTGTTCTGAACCTGTACGGAACCTCTGCTGAACCTGTACTGAACATGTACTGTACCTGTACTGAATTTGTACTACTGAACCTGTATTGAACATGTACTGAACTTGTACTGAACCTGTACTACTGAACCTGTAATACTGAACCTGTACTGAACCTGCACTGAATCTGTACTGAACCTGTACTACTGAACATGTACTGAACCTGTACTGAACATGTACTACTGAACCTGTACTGAACCTGTTCTGAACCTGTACGGAACCTCTGCTGAACCTGTTCTGAACATATACTGAACCTGTACTAAATTTGTACTACTGAATCTGTACTACTGAACCTGTACTGGACCTGCACTGAATCTGTACGGAACCTGTACGGAACCTGTACGGAACCTGTACTGAACCTGTACTAAAACCTGTACTGAACCTGTACAGAACCTGTACTGAACATGTACTGAACCTGTACTACTGATCCTATACTAAACCTGTACTGAACCTGTACTGAAACTGTACTACTGAACCTGTACTGAACCTGTACTACTGAACCTGTACTGAACCTGCACTGAATCTGTACTGAACCTGTACTACTGAACATGTACTGAACCTGTACTACTGAACATGTACTGAACATGTACTACTGAACCTGTACTGAACCTGTTCTGAACCTGTACGGAACCTCTGCTGAACCTGTACTGAACATGTACTGTACCTGTACTGAATTTGTACTACTGAACCTGTATTGAACATGTACTGAACTTGTACTGAACCTGTACTACTGAACCTGTACTACTGAACCTGTACTGAACCTGCACTGAATCTGTACTGAACCTGTACTACTGAACATGTACTGAACCTGTACTACTGAACATGTACTGAACCTGTACTGAACATGTACTACTGAACCTGTACTGAACCTGTTCTGAACCTGTACGGAACCTCTGCTGAACCTGTTCTGAACATATACTGAACCTGTACTAAATTTGTACTACTGAACCTGTACTACTGAACCTGTACTGGACCTGCACTGAATCTGTACGGAACCTGTACGGAACCTGTACGGAACCTGTACTAAAACCTGTACTGAACCTGTACAGAACCTGTACAGAATCTGTACTGAACCTGTACTACTGATCCTATACTAAACCTGTACTGAACCTGTACTGAAACTGTACTACTGAACCTGTTCTGAACATGTACTGAACCTGTACTACTGAACCTGTACTGAACGTGTACTGAACATTTACTGAACCTGTACTACTGAACCTGTTCTACTGAACCTGTACTACTGAACCTGTACTACTGAACCTGTACTGAACCTGTACTACTGAACATGTACTGAACCTGCACTGAACCTGTATGGAACCTGTACGGAACCTGTTCTGAACATGTACTGAAACTGTACTACTGAACATGTACTGAACCTGTACTGAACATGTACTACTGAACCTGTACTGAACCTGTAATGAATTTGTACTGAACCTGTACTGAACCTGTTCTGAACATGTACTGAAGCTGTACTAAACCTGTACTGAACATGTACTGAACCTGTACTGTACCTGTACTACTGATCCTATACTAAACCTGTACTGAACATGTACTGAACCTGTTCTACTGAACCTGTACTGAACATGTACTGAACCTGTACTACTGAACCTGTACTAAACCTGTACTGAACATGTACTGAACCTGTTCTACTGAACATGTACTGAACCTGTACTACTGAACATGTACTGAACCTGTACTACTGAACCTGTACTGAACCTGTACTACTGAACCTGTTCTGAATATGTACTGAACCTGTACTACTGAACCTGTTCTGAATATGTACTGAACCTGCACTGAATTTGTACTACTGAAACTGTACTACTGAACCTGTACTGAAACTGTACTACTGAACCTGTACTGAACCTGTACTACTGAACATGTACTGAACCTGTACTGAACCTGTACAGAACCTGTATGGAACCTGTTCTGAACATGTACTGAACCTGTACTGAACCTGTACTGAACATGTACTGAAACTGTACTACTGAACATGTACTGAACCTGTACTGAACATGTACTACTGAACCTGTACTGAACATGTACTGAACCTGTAATGAATTTGTACTGAACCTGTACTGAACCTGTTCTGAACATGTACTGAACCTGTACTGAATTTGTACTACTGAACCTGTACTGAACCTGCACTAAACCTGCACTGAACCTGTACTACTGAACATGTACTGAACCTGTACTACTGAACATGTACTGAACCTGTACTGAACCTGTTATGAACCTGTACGGAACCTCTGCTGAACCTGTACTGAACATGTACTGTACCTGTACTGAATTTGTACTACTGAACCAGTACTGAACCTGTACTACTGAACCTGTATTGAACATGTACTGAACCTGTACTGAATTTGTACTACTGAACTTGTACTGAACTTGTATGGAACCTGTTCTGAACATATACTGAACCTGTACTAAATTTGTACTACTGAACCTGTACTGGACCTGCACTGAATCTGTACTGAACCTGTACGGAACCTGTACTGAACCTGTACTAAAACCTGTACTGAACCTGTACAGAACCTGTACTGTACCTGTACTACTGATCCTATACTAAACCTGTACTGAAACTGTACTACTGAACCTGCACTGAACATGTACTGAACCTGTATGAAACCTGTACGGAACCTGTACTACTGAACCTGTACTGAACCTGTTCTGAACCTGTATGGAACCTCTGCTGAATATGTACTGAACCTGTACTACTGAACCTTTACTGAAGCTGTACTGAACATGTACTGAACCTGTACTGAACCTGTACTACTGAACCTGTACTGTACCTGTACTACTGATCCTATACTAAACCTGTACTGAACCTGTATGGAATTTAATCTGAACCTGTACTACTGAATCTGTATGGAACCTGTACTGAACTGTACTGAATTTCATTTTATTCATTTGTGCACTTTTGCACACTTACATATATTTTTAAACATATTTTATCCTTGTGTAGTTTATTATTTTACATTTATCAAATGATTTTACTGTTTGTTTCTACAGCAGAATGTTTATTCATGTTATTATTATTATTTTAAATAAAGAAACAAAACTTTTTCTGAGAGACTTCATCACGCTACATAACAGTTCAACTGTGATGTGCTGTGTTGTGTGTGTCTGTGTGTGTGTATGTGTGTGTTGTATTGTGTTGTGTGTTGTGTTGTAGTGTGTGTTGTATTATGTGTTGTGTGTGTGTTTTATTGTGTTGTGTCTGTGTGTGTGTGTGTTGTGTTGCTTGTGTTTGTGTTTGTGTTGTGTGTGTTTCATTGTGTTGTGTGTGTGCTGTGTGTGTTTGTGTTGTATTGTGTGTGTTGCATTGTGTTGTGTGTGTGCTGTGTGTGTGTTGTGTCCGTGTGTGTTGTGTTGTGTCTGTGTGTCTGTTGTGTGTTGTGTCTGTGTGTGTTGTGTCTGTGTGTATTGTGTTGTGTCTGTGTGTGTGTGTGTGTGTTGTGTGTTGTGTCCATGTGTGTTGTGTTGTGTGTTGTGTCTGTGTGTGTTGTGTCTGTGTGTGTGTTGTGTTGTGTGTTGTGTCTGTGTGTGTTGTGTTGTGTCTGTGTGTGATGTGTGTGTTGTGTCTGTGTGTGTTGTGTTGTGTCTGTTGTGTTGTGTCCGTGTGTGTTGTGTTGTGTCCGTGTGTGTTGTGTGGTGACTGTGTGTGTTGTGTTGTGTCTGTGTGTGTTATGTCCGTGTGTGTTGTGTCTCTGTGTGTGTTGTGTTGTGTGTTGTGTCTGTGTGTGTTGTGTTGTGTCTGTGTGTGTTGTGTCTTTGTGTGTTGTGTGGTGTCTGTGTGTGTTGTGTTTGTGTTTTGTGTGTGTGCTGTGTGTTGTGTTGTGTATGTGCGTTGTGTGTTGTGTTTGTGTGTGTGTTGTGTTGTTTGTGTGTTGTGTATTATGTGTGTGTTTGTGTGTGTGTGTGTGGGGGGCTGTGTTGTGTCTGTGTGTGTTGTGTGTGCTGTGTGTGTGTTGTGTGTTTCTCTAACAGAGGGGCGTGGTTCCAGTTTAAAGTTTAGAAGTGAAACAAATTAGCTGTAAATCTGTTAACACTGTAGAAATAAAGCAGAAAGTCAACACTGAGTCACACACAAGTGTTCACATACCACCAGTTTACCCGGAAATGATTACTACACAATTCTCTCTGTTTATACACACACACACACACACACACACACACACACACACACTGTTGGGTGGAAAGCGCGAAACTGATACATTCTGAACCGAAAGAATTCAGCTTCTCAGTCTGCACGTCGCACCACATTCTGTTTCGTTGCACGTGTTTTTTCGGCACTATGTGTCCTGTCTTGTGTTGTTTTTGTACTTCCTGTTCCTGCACTGTCTTGTCTTTGCACTGTTAGCACCTGGTTGCACACGTTGCACTTTATGTAGCGAGGACACACTCCTGTCCTAGCTCTGTGTTGTTCTGTTTGTGAGCAGCAGGGTCCTGGAGGAACGCACTCTTACTTTCACTCTGTACTGCGTCAGACATGTGGCTGAAATTACAATAAGAGCTTCCTGACTTGACTTGAGATGAGATACACACACACCAAACCGAACACACAGCACACGGAACACACACACACACTGAACACACACACATCAAACCGAAAACACACCAACCTGAACACACACTCTGGTCTTCAGACGGATGAATAAATGGAGTGGGTTACCTGGCGCTCCCCTACGAGCAGAGATCGGAATCAGGTGTGTGATCTGGTCAGCAGGCCGTCCGTCCGTCTCTCCACTAAAACTCCGGTGTTTAAGATCCAGAACTCGACTCGGAGCGGACTCACAGAACCGACTCGTCAATCAGCCACATGATCTTTTATATCCGAAAAACGTCGTGAGTTTGCAGCGCGTTCACCTGAAGGTCAGGTAGACTTCAAGCGGAAATGTGTGCAGGGAAACCAGCAGGACCAGTTTAACCACATACCAGTCAGAGGAGTTCCTCAACTACTCCTGATTCTCCTGTTCACTGTAAATAAACACACACCCGAGGAATACACACACATGAGGGAAAACCCCTTTATTAACTATTCTCTTGTCAGTTATTTCTTTCTCACTGGGCTTTCTATCATCTGGGAATGACCTTACAGAGAGTTACAGACTGGTCAGTGAGGAACTCACAGCTGAAGGATTCCACTGTCCCTCTGGAGGAACTCTCAATGGTTCCACGTTGGAAGATAAGAACTTCATTCAGAGCTCTTCAATTCTGAATAACATTTACATACTAACACTGTGTGTGTGTGTGTGTGTGTGTGTGTGTGATAACAGCCTACATTATTAAACATGTTTATGGTGGCCTGGAGTGTACAGGTGTCTGTGTATATGAAGGATTGGGGTTTCCCGCTTTCCAAATATTTAATAAGATAAACACTACAGCTCTGGTGTTCAGGTGTTGATTAATTCTCTAGAACAGCAGACCTGACACTCGAGCAGCTGACCATCACACACATAATAATACACCTTACTGTTTCTATAGCAACAGCTGTAACAGTGTGCATTATAAACTCAACGGATAATACATAGGTTTTAAAAATAGTTTATGAGGTAAAGTTTCCTGTGAGGAGAAGTGTGTGTTCGTGTGTGTGTGTGTGTGTGTGTGTGTATGTGTGTGTGTGTATGTGTGTGTGATTGTGGTGAAGGAGTCTCCAGTGTCAGTGCTGTGTATCAATGTGTGTGTGTGTGTGTGTGTGTGTGTCTGTGGTGAAGGAGTCTCCAGTGTCAGTGCTGTGTATCAGAGTGTGTGTGTGTGTGTATGTGTGTGTGTGTGGTGAAGGAGTCTCCAGTGTCAGTGCTGTGTATCTGTGTATCAGAGTGTGTGTGTGTGTATGTGTGTGTGATTGTGGTGAAGGAGTCTCCAGTGTCAGTGCTGTATATCAGAGTGTGTGTGTGTGTGTGTGTGTGTGTGTGTGTGATTGTGGTGAAGGAGTCTCCAGTGTCAGTGCTGTGTATCAATGTGTGTGTGTGTGTGTGTGTGTGTGTGATTGTGGTGAAGGAGTCTCCAGTGTCAGTGCTGTGTATCAGTGTGTGTGTGTGTGTGTGTGTGTGTGTGTGATTGTGGTGAAGGAGTCTCCAGTGTCAGTGCTGTGTATCAATGTGTGTGTGTGTGTGTGTGTGTGTGTGTGTGTGTGTCTGTGGTGAAGGAGTCTCCAGTGTCAGTGCTGTGTATCAGAGTGTGTGTGTGTGTGTGTGTGGTGAAGGAGTCTCCAGTGTCAGTGCTGTGTATCTGTGTATCAGAGTGTGTGTGTGTGTATGTGTGTGTGATTGTGGTGAAGGAGTCTCCAGTGTCAGTGCTGTGTATCAGAGTGTGTGTGTGTGTGTGTGTGTGTGTGATTGTGGTGAAGGAGTCTCCAGTGTCAGTGCTGTGTATCAGTGTGTGTGTGTGTGTGTGTGTGTGTGGTGAAGGAGTCTCCAGTGTCAGTGCTGTGTATCAGTGTGTGTGTGTGTGTGTGTGTGTGTGTCAGTCAGAAGTGAAGCTGGAAGATGACAGGACAGAGGAGTTTACACTTCTGTACAGTTCCTGGTGAATTCAGTGAAGAGAAGGAAGCGAGGTGACGGAGCGAGTGCAGTGTGATATAAAGCGGCTGATTTCTGACTAAATAAACACAACACTGATGGTTAGAGTAAAAGACCCACGCTGGACAATTTAACACAAACCAGATCCAGAAAAATGTAATCATCAACTTTATTCATTTTATCTCAATTACACTCAGTGTGTTTTACCAGTTTACTGAAAACAGGATGAAGCTCCCTCTCTCTACCTCTCTCTCTCTCTCCCTCGCTCTCTCTGTCTCTCCCCGTCTCACTCCGTCTCTCTCCCTCTGTCTCTCACCCCCTCTCTCTCCGTCTCACTCCCTCTCTCTCTCTGTCTCTCTCCCCGTCTCACTCCGTCTCTCTCCCTCTCTCTCTCCCCCCGTCTCACTCCGTCTCTCTCCCTCTCTCTCTCCCCGTCTCACTCCGTCTCTCTCCCTCTCTCTCTCCCCGTCTCACTCCGTCTCTCTCCCTCTCTCTCCCTCTCTCTCTCCCCGTCTCACTCTGTCTCACTCCCTCTCTCTCTCTTTGTCACCAGGCTAAAGTCAGCATTGGTTCTGTGCTGTGATTCTGATTGGTTGAGAGGAGCAGTTTGCTGACGAATAGGAAATCAGTCTGAGATGAGGGAGGAGGAGTGCAGGGTTTATTGGTCAGATGTGAAACCAGTTAGAGAAATAAGTCAAATTCAATGCTTTCATAAAACTGCTATTTTTTCTTTTTGTTATTTATTATGTTTATTAATGTTAAATTGTTGGGGAAGATATGTGAGCATGTGTCCTCATGAACTGCCTGTGTGTGTGAGTGCACATGTGTGTGTGAGCGTGTGTGTGACAGGAGTCACATGGTGGTGGTGAAAGTCCCAGGATCATCAGCAGGAGGTAAAGCTGCTACTGTAGAGCAAGCCACGCCCACAGGGGTGGAGCTACACTCTGTGAATGGATGAAAATAAGACTAGTACAAGTCATCAAACATCAGTACAACTTTCCGTGAAGTGATGAAGTATAAAGTGTACAGCAATGGAAGGTAGGACGGCGGACACCACCACCCCCGTGAAGGCCACGGTACGGGTCAGTACATGTTTTTTACGAGTCAGTTGAAATCGTTTAGTTACAGGTAACATCATTTTTTTGTTTTAATAATAACTTTTTTCCTGACAAAGGAGCGCGTAGAAATCTCCACCTGCCACAGGAAGTGAGCTGCTCTTTCACACACACCACACAAGCATGACAACAATCAGAGTGTTTTTTACGTAAATACTACTTTAATTGTGTACAAAAGAAATCAATTTAAGTATAAAAATTGTGAACAATTTCTGCAATAGAAAGCATTGATGAAAAGTTTGATTATAAATGATTGTAATAATGAGACCTGTGCTGTACGGAACATTAATATCATTCACACACACACACACACACACACACCCCTCTACCTCTGAGCTTCAGAGAAAATCTGCTGCTTGATGTCTAGTCTAATCTGAATGTGAAGGTGAATGTGTGTGTGTGTGTGTGTGTGTGAGAGAGAGTGTGTGTGTAGCGCCCTCTGGTGGGTAAAGAGCAGTGCAGCAGCAGGCAGAAGTTTCTCTTAAAAGCACAGCAGCACAGGCTTCTGCATATTCATTAAAGGAGTACCTTCTCCTTCTCTCTCTCTCTCTCTCTCTCTCTCTCTCTCTCTCTCACACACACACACACACACACACACACAAATAAAACCCCACCCCCTTCTTTTACAGTACAAAAATACACAGAACTGGTTTAGTGTCAAACTACTCTTGCTTAATGAAAGGTGTGCAAACGGTTAATGGTTTAACTGCATGCTCTTTGGTGAAGGTTTATATTAAAACCGTGACTGGACCGGTCACTCAGACTCTACCACTTCAGCTCATCTCTACCTTTATGTTCCATTGAGCCATGGTGTGGTCATCAGGCAGGTTAATCAAATCACAAGGAAGAGTTTAAAGCAGTTCAGTGTGGCTGGAGGTTTGGAGGAAACACTGCAGGATTATCTACACTCTCTTAGATTTCAGTACAGGTTTTAAACACTCGCTTGGTGTAAAGAACTGATCAGCATTACAAAAATAAAGAAACACCATACGTGGATTCCATGCATCAACATGACTGCTGAGGAGAAAATGAACTGTGCATCATTTCCTCCTCACATTTACATTCACAGGTGAAGAGTGTTGCTTGTGGGCGTGGCATGTCCACTAAGGAACTGTAGTAGGTGTACACACAGCTCCGTATGCTAACTAGTTCAACTCAACACACAACACTCGGTGCGCTGGAGGTGTTACAGACTCGGATCGTTCTCAGATTAGCGAACCGAGCCAACTGCACAATCTACGTACACTCACCAGACACACCAACGATCTCTCAGCTTTATTTTTCTTCCGAAGGTATCTCCAGGTGTGTTAAAGGACAGAAGGTGAGACCAGGTGTGTGTACAGGTTTTTCTTTCACTGCTGCGTGTCAGACAGTAGGTGGGAACTCATTTCAGTTGGGAAGTAATGAACTGAGGAAACTGCGCATATTGTAGGACTCGAGGTTCGAGGAATCGTTCGAGACAATAATTTTTATTATTCATTTCTTACTAAGTGTAAAAACCACGTCACCGCGGCTCGTCACACAAGCAGGTGGATAATAAAGGACGGGCTGCTGCTCACCAGCGTGAACGCAGGATGAGACGTGCTCCCTGGGTGAACTTTACTTCTTTATTCTTGAACTGAAACCAGGAGGCTACTGTAGTTAACATGTAACAGCCTCCTGTTTAACTCGGTACAAACTGATTCTCCTGGTGTGGTGAGGGGGCTGATGATTAGCTAACAATGCTAAAATACATGAAATCTCTTCAAATCCTCACACTGGAAAGAGTTTTACACAGCTCCCTTTAACTGCAACTGATTAAAGTGTGTTCCACTCTGATATTTCTCCTGTGTGTGTGTGTGTGTGTGTGTGTGTGTGTCTCCATGCAGTGAGAAAAAAACAGAAAAACAATAAACCAGTTTACTCCAAACTCACAGAGATGAAAAGTCTAGATGCTGCTGAAACATTTACATTTCTGTGTGAATTTGAAGTAAACAGGATTTCTCTTCTTTTTTCAGTACAGCCATAATATGTAATAATGTCTCTCACACACACACACACACACACACACACACACACACACACACAGGAGAGCCCAGTGTGAGAAACATGCTTTCCCTTCTGATGTTATTTTCAGTGAATAATAAAGCAGCTTATTAATCAGACACAAAGTAAGTGTGTGTATATCACACACACACAGTATATATATGTTCAGCTCTGTTCGTTGCTGCTTGCTACACTGCTGAACACACACTATGAAATACTCAAACCTATACGCTGAACATATAATATGTACTTAATGTAAAAAAAGTGCAGGATTAAAAAATAAACACATTTAAACACCTTTGCATGATCAGGATCACACACTCCTGACTGACGTAAAGCATGCACACACACACGCACACACACGGCACCAGACATGGGGGGCGGGCTTCAGTCTCCATGGCAACAGTGTGTGAAGGTGATCAGAGGATGGTGCATGGACACCCGCCACTCTTCTGCTTCCCAGCGTGATTGGCAAGCTGAGGAGGACTTTCTGTCTCCTGGAACTTCCTACACATGAGAAAGAAAACAGGAGAGAGAAAATAAAAACTTCCTTCATTTACTCTGAAAATCTCTCACTTATCTATATTCAGTTTACAGGTGTTTACGCTTCCAACTCGGTTATGTAACTTAAAACTACACTGACCAGCCATAACATTATGACCACCTGTCTAATATTGTGTCGGTCCTCCTTTTGCTGCCCTGACCCGTCCTGCACTGTGTATTCTGACACCTTTCTATCAGAACCAGCATTAACTCCTTCAGCAATCTGAGCAACAGTAGCTCGTCTGTTGGATCGGACCACACGGGCCAGCCTTCGCTCCCCACGTGCATCGAAGAGCCTTGACCGCCCATGACCCTGTCACCTGTTCACCACTGTTCCTTCCTTGGACCACTTTTGATAGATACTGACCACTGCAGACCGGGAACACCCCACAAGAGCTGCAGTTTTGGAGATGTTCTGATCCAGTGGTCTAGCCATCACAATTTGGCCCTTCGTCAAACTCGCTCAAATCCTTACACTTGTCCATTTTTCCTGCTTCTAACACATCAACTTTGAGGACAAAATGTTCACTTGCAGCCTAATATATCCCACCCACTAACAGGTGCCATGATGAGGAGATACTCAGTCTTACTCACTTCACCTGGCACTGCTCACAGTGTTATGGCTGATCGGTGTATAATATAAAATAACTACACTGTCATGAGCTTCTAACATCACCACTTTAAGCCGTGGTGGTGTTCATGAGTCTTACCTTATTGCCCGCACCACCTCCAGAAAAGCCTCGTCCACGTTGTAGCGGTTCTTTGCTGATGACTCCATATAGTGGATCCGGTTCTCTTTGGCAAAAGACATGGCCTCTTCTCTTGACACCTAGATGCACAACCACGTTATCCTGCACTCAACAACACCTAGATGTGTCTGTGGTGGGTGTGGCCTCTGTGGAAGTTTTTTGTTTGGATTGCTTTTATTAAAAACAACTTACACATTGAGGAGAATTAAATCTGAGAGTAAACAGAGAAGGTAAACTATATTGAGTTGCTGAAAGTTCCATAAACTAACAGTAGAAGAGAAGGAAGAGGAAGGACTGCTTGTTTTCCTCCATCTTTACATTGGGGGTTAAAAGAACAGAGAAATGAGACTCAGGTGAAACTGTTAAACTGGGGTCAGGATCTGGACTGAGAGGCTCTTAAAGGCCTGGTTAGTACCGACTCTTCACAGGCTTGTACCAGGTCATAAGGTCGCTATAACCTCCATGTGACGTACACTGAGACCCTGTTCCACTCAGATGGGATGCTGCTCTTTACAGTTCTGATATAATCTCTGTGATGGATGTTAAGATTCTCATTTTACAAACACAATCTCATGACTTCACAAACACACACACGAACCATTAAACACACACACACACACACACACACACACACACACATGAACCATTAAACACTGTGGTGATGTCAGCGTGATGGAGTCTTTACCACTCTCTGCTGCTCCAGATCAGACTTGTTGCCCACCAGGACCATGGGGAAATCATCTCGATCCTTCACCCGCAGGATCTGAGTGTGAAACTTCTGGATCTCGTTGTAGCTGTAATGGAGTGAAGAGATGAGAGCTGCAGCACAGGGGAGGAGTTTCTGTCACACTGCAGTACTGAGACCACAGAGAGGGGCTTACAGAACACCAACTGCCCCAAACCCACTGACCACAGAGCTCCACTACTGACATACCACGTCCTTATAATGAGGAATAAATCAGGAGAAAACACACAACTCTCATAAGACCAACACTCACACACACACGCTCGCACTCACACACACACACACATGCGGGCACACTCGCTCGCTCACATACACACACGCTCGCTCGCTCGCTCACATACACACACGTTCGCTCACATACACACACGCTCGCTCGCTCACATACACACACGCTCGCTCACATACACACACGCTCGCTCGCTCACATACACACACACACTCGCTCGCTCGCTCACATACACACACGCTCACTCGCTCACATACACACACACACGCTCGCTCGCTCACATACACACACGCTCGCCCCGCTCGCTCACATACACACACGCTCGCTCACATACACACACGCTCGCTCTCACATACACACACACTCGCTCGCTCGCTCACATACACACACACTCGCCCCGCTCGCTCACATACACACACCCCTCCCTCGCTCACATACACACCCCTCGCTCACATACACACACCCCCCCCGCTCGCTCACATACACACACCCCCTCGCTCACACACACACTCGCTCCTCGCTCGCTCACACACACACACTCGCTCGCTCCTCACATACACACACACCGCTCGCTCGCTCACACACACACACCCCCTCGCTCACATACACACACGCCGCTCGCTCACACACACACCCGCTCGCTCACACACACACACGCCGCTCGCTCACACACACACTCGCTCCCGCTCCTCACATACACACACGCCGCTCGCTCACATACACACAGCTCGCCCGCTCGCTCACATACACACACGCTCCCCCTCGCTCACATACACACACGCTCGCCCGCTCGCTCACACACACACCCCTCGCTCACATACACACACGCTCCCCTCGCTCACATACACACACGCTCGCCCCGCTCGCTCACACACACACGCCGCTCGCTCACATACACACAGGCTCGCTCGCTCACATACACACACCCCCGCTCACATACACACACGCTCGCCCCCGCTCGCTCACTACACCTCCTCGCTCCACAACACGCCCGCTCGCTCACACACACACACACACACCCTCGCTCACAAACACACACACACACACCCCGCTCGCTCACAACACACACACACACCCACACACACTCGGCTCGCTCACAAAACACACGCTCGCTCGCTCCCACAACACCTACACACACACCGCTCGCTCGCTCACATACACACACACTCGCTCACATACACACACGCCCACTCGCTCGCTCACATACACACACACACACACACACCGCTCGCTCGCTCACATACACATACACACACACACGCTCGCTCACATACACACACGCTCGCTCGCTCCTCACATACACACACACACTCGCTCACATACACACACGCCGCTCCATACACACACGCCCGCTCGCTCACATACACACACGCCCGCTCGCTCACATACACACACCCGCTCGCTCACACACACACACCGCTCGCTCACACCACGCCCGCCCCCACACGCACCCCCGCTCGCTCACACCACACACACACACACACACACGCCCGCTCGCTCACACACGCCCGCTCGCTCACACACCCCGCCCCTCACACACACACACACACACGCCCGCTCGCTCACACACACGCCCGTCGCTCACACACACCCCGCTCCCACACACACGCCCGCTCGCTCACACACACGCCCGCTCGCACACACACCGCTCGCTCCACACACCTCGCTCACAACACACACACACACACACACACCTCGCTCGCTCACAACACACACCCGCTCGCTCCCACAACACACACACACACACCGCTCGCTCACATACACACACGCTCGCTCGCTCACAACACACACACCGCTCGCTCACACACACACACACCGCTCGCTCACACACACACACCACACGCGCTCGCTCAACCACACACACACGCTCGCTCCACACACACCCACACGCGCCCACACACACACCCCCAACACACACGCCGCTCGCTCACAACACACACGTCGCTCACATACACACACCCCACACCGCTCGCTCACAACACACACGCTCGCTCACAAACACACGCTCGCTCACAACACACACGCTCGCTCACAACACACACGCTCGCTCACAACACACACGCTCGCTCCCACAACACACACGCTCGCTCACACACACGCCTCCCCCTCGCTCACAACACACACGCTCGCCCCCCGCTCACAACACACACGCTCGCTCGCTCACACACACACGCTCCTCGCTCACAACACACACGTCGCTCACAACACACACGTCGCTCACAACACACACGCTCGCTCACAACACACACGCTCGCTCCCACAACACACAGCTCGCTCACAACACACACCGCTCGCTCACACACACACACGCTCGCTCACAACACACACCCGCTCGCTCACATAACACACGCTCGCTGCCACATACACACACGTCGCTCGCTCACACACACAGGCTCGCTCACACACACCGCTCGCTCACAACACACACGCGCTCGCTCACAACACACACGCACACACACCGCTCGCTCACAACACACACGCTCGCTCGCTCACAACACACACGCTCGCTCACAACACACACGCTCGCTCACACACACACGCTCGCTCACAACACACAGCGCTCGCTCACAACACACACGCTCGCTCACATACACACACGTCCCACAACACACACGCCGCTCGCTCACAACACACAGCCGCTCGCTCACAACACACACTCGCTCACACACACCGCTCGCTCACAACACACCCCGCCCCCCTCACACACACACACACACGCCCCTCGCTCACACACACACACACACACACCTCGCTCACACACACACACACGCCCGCTCGCTCACACACACACACACGCCCGCTCGCTCACACACACACACACGCCCTCGCTCACACACACACAGGCTCGCTCACACACACACCCGCTCGCTCACACACACACTCGCTCACACACACCGCTCGCTCCCACAACACACACCTCGCTCACAACACACACCCCGCTCGCTCACACACACCCCACACCCGCTCGCTCACACACACACACCCGCTCGCTCACACACACACCCCCACACCCGCTCGCTCACACACACACCCCCCCACACACACGCTCGCTCACACACACACCCCCCACACACACCGCTCGCTCACACACACCGCTCGCCACACACACGCTCGCTCACACACACACAACGCTCGCTCACAACACACAACGCGCTCGCTCACATACACACACGCTCGCACCCGCTCGCTCACATACACACACCCCACACTCGCTCGCTCACATAACACACACACACACACACGCCCGCTCGCTCACACACACACACCACACGCGCTCGCTCACACACACACACCCCCGCTCGCTCACACACACCACACGCGCTCGCTCACACACACACACCCCACGCCCCTCGCTCCCCCACACCCCCACACACACACGCGCTCGCTCACACACACCCCCCCACACACACCGCTCGCTCCCCCACCCCCCCACACACACACACCGCTCGCTCACACACACACACACCCGCTCGCCACACACACACACACCCCACACACACACACACACACACACCCGCTCGCTCACAACACACACCACCCGCTCGCTCACACACACACACCGCTCGCTCACACACACACACACACACACCCGCTCGCTCACACACACACACACACGCCCCTCGCTCACACACACACGCGCTCCCACACACACACACACCTCCCACACACACACACACGCTCGCTCGCTCACACACACGCTCGCTCCGCTCACCACACACCTCGCTCGCTCACACACACACACTCACACGCGCTCGCTCCCCACACACACACACGCTCGCTCACACACACACACACCCCTCGCTCACACACACACACACACACACGCTCGCTCACACACACACACACGCTCGCTCACACACACCCCCCACACCACACGCGCTCGCTCACACACACACACCCCCTCACACCGCTCGCTCCACACACACACACACGCTCGCTCACACACACACCCCCACCACACCGCTCGCTCACACACACACACCCCCACCCGCTCGCTCACACACACACACGCTCGCTCACACACACACACCCCTCGCTCACACACACACACACACCCGCTCGCTCACACACACACACCCCACACACACACACACACCCGCTCGCTCCCCCTCGCTCACACACACACACACACACGCGCTCGCTCACACACACCCCTCACACACACGCGCTCCTCACACACACACACACATGCCCACACCGCTCGCTCACACACACACACACTCGCTCGCTCGCTCACAACACACACGTCGCTCACATACACACACGCTCGCTCGCTCACATACACACACGCTCGCTCACACACACACCTCGCTCGCTCGCTCACATACACACACTCCTCACACACACGCTCGCTCGCTCACACACACACACACACGCTCGCTCGCTCACACACACACTCGCTCACACACACAGCTCGCTCGCTCACAACACACACACCGCTCGCTCACACACACACACGCTCGCTCACACACACACACACGCTCGCTCACACACACACCGCTCTCACACACACACGCCGCTCGCTCACATACACACACGCTCGCTCGCTCACATACACACCGCTCGCTCGCTCACATCACACACACGCTCGCTCACATACACACACACACCGCTCGCTCACATACACACACACACTCGCTCGCTCACAACACACACACACTCGCACACACACACGGCTCGCTCACACACACACGTCGCTCGCTCACACACACACACACTCGCTCGCTCACACACACACACCCCTCGCTCGCTCACACACACACACACACTGCTCGCTCACACACACACACACCGCTCGCTCACACACACACACACTCGCTCACACACATCACACACACACCACGCCCGCTCGCTCACACACACACACCCCTCGCACACACACCGCTCGCTCACACACACACACGCACCCGCTCGCTCACATCCACACACACGCCCGCTCGCTCACACACACACACACGCCGCTCGCTCACAACACACACACACGCCGCTCGCTCCCCACACACACACACTCGCTCGCTCGCTCACAACACACACACCCCTCGCTCGCTCACACACACACACGCTCGCCACACCACACGCTCGCTCACACACACACACGCCGCTCGCTCACATACACACACGCCCGCTCGCTCACATACACACACGCCGCTCGCTCACATACACACACACTCGCTCGCTCACTACACACACACTCGCTCGCTCGCTCACACCAAAAACACACACCGCTCGCTCGCTCACACACACACACACCGCTCGCTCACAACACACACACCGCGCTCGCTCACAACACACACCCCACCGCTCGCTCACAACACACACACACTCGCTCGCTCACACACACACACCCCTCGCTCACAACACACACACACCGCTCGCTCACACACACACACACCGCTCGCTCACACATCACACACACACTCGCTCGCTCACAACACACACACCGCTCGCTCACACACACACACACGCGCTCGCTCACATACACACACTACGCGCTCGCTCACATACACACACACCGCGCTCGCTCACACACACACACACTCACACGCTCGCTCACACACACACACAGCTCACACCGCTCGCTCACACACACACACACGCTCGCTCGCTCACACACACACACACCTCGCTCGCTCGCTCACTACACACACACCCGCTCGCTCACACACACACACACACCGCTCGCTCGCTCACACACACACACACCTCGCCCAGCTCGCTCACACACACACACACTCGCTCACAACACCCGCTGCTCACACACACACTCGCTCGCACACACACACCCACACACACACACACACACTCGCTCGCTCGCTCACATACACACACACACACACTCCTCGCTCGCTCACATACACACACACTCGCTCGCTCGCTCACAACACACACACCGCCGCTCGCTCACATACACACACACTCGCTCGCTCACAACACACTCACACCGCTCGCTCACACACACACCACACGCTCGCTCACACACACACACACGCTCGCTCGCTCACACACACACACGCTCGCTCGCTCACACACACACCCCTCGCTCGCTCACACACACACAGCCGCTCGCTCACATACACACACCCGCTCGCTCACACACACACTCGCTCACTACACACACGCTCGCTCCACACACACACACACTCGCTCGCTCGCTCACATACACACACACTCGCTCGCTCGCTCACATACACACACGCTCGACACACACGCTCGCTCACATACACACACGCTCGCTTCCCCCATACACACACCGCTCGCTCACACACACACACGCTCGCTCACACACACACACTCGCTCGCTCGCTCGCTCACACACACACACTCGCTCACACACACCGCTCGCTCACATACACACACGCTCGCTCACACACACACTCGCTCACATACACACACTCGCTCAACACACCGCTCGCTCACATACACACAGCTCGCTCACAACCACCGCTCGCTCACATACACACACGCCCCACGCTCGCTCACACACACACAGCTCGCTCACAACACACACGCTCGCTCACATACACACACGCTCGCCCACCCCTCGCTCACACACACACCGCTCGCTCACATACACACACGCTCGCTCGCTCACAAAACACACGCGCTCGCTCACACACACACACGCTCGCTCACATACACACACGCTCGCTCACATACACACACGCTCGCTCGCTCACATACACACTACGTGCTCGCTCACATACACACACACCACACACACACGCTCGCTCGCTCACACACACACACACACACACACACCGCTCGCTCACATACACACACACTCGCTCACACACACACACACGCTGCTCGCTCACATACACACACACACGCTCGCTACACCGCTCGCTCCACAACACACATCACACACACACCGCTCGCTCGCTCACATACACACACGCTCGCTCACATACACACACGCACACACTCGCTCGCTCACATACACACCCTCACACACACACACCGCTCGCTCGCCACACACACAACACACACACACCGCTCGCTCACACACACACACGCTCGCCGCTCGCTCACATCACACACACGCTCGCTCACAAAACACACGCCCGCTCGCTCACACACACACACGCTCGCTCACACACACACACGCGCTCGCTCACACACACACACCGCTCGCTCACACACACACACGCCCGCTCGCTCACACACACACACCGCTCGCTCACACACACACGCCGCTCGCTCACACCACACACGCACACACACACACACGCTCGCTCACATACACACACGCGCTCGCTCACACACACACCGCTCGCTCACACACACACACGCTCGCTCACTCACACACACGCGCTCGCTCACACACACACACCGCTCGCTACACACACACGCCTCGCTCCACACACACACGCCCGCTCCACACACAGCTCGCTCGCTCGCACACACACTCGCTCACATACACACACCCCCACACACACACACACTCGCTCGCTCACATACACACACGCGCTCGCTCGCTCACATCACACACACACACACTCGCTCGCTCACATACACACACGCTCGCTCGCTCACATACACACTCACACGCGCTCGCTCACACACACACTCACACGCGCTCGCTCACACACACACACCCCACGCGCTCGCTCACACACACACACCCCACGCGCTCGCTCACACACACACCACACGCGCTCGCTCACACACACACGCTCGCTCACATACACACACGCTCGCTCGCTCACATACACACACGTTCGCTCACACACACACACGCTCGCTCACATACACACACGCTCGCTCCCCACACACACACGCTCGCTCACATATACACACGCTCGCTCACATACACACACGCTCGCTCCCCCCACTCACACACACGCTCGCTCACATACACACACGCTCGCTCGCTCACATACACACACGCTCGCTCCCCCATACCCCACACGCTCGCTCACATAAAACACACGCTCGCTCACATACACACACGCTCGCTCACATACACACACGTTCGCTCACATACACACACACGTTCGCTCACATACACACACGCTCGCTCACATACACACACGTTCGCTCACACACACACACACGTTCGCTCACACACACACACGCTTTGCTCACATACACACACGTTCGCTCACATACACACACGCTCGCTCACAAAACACACGCTCGCTCGCTCACATACACACACGGGTCGCTCACAAAACACACGCTCGCTCGCTCACACACACACACGCTCGCTCACACACACACACGCTCGCTCGCTCACATAGACACACGCTCGCTCGCTCACATACACACACGCACGCTCGCTCACATACACACACGGGTCGCTCACATCACACACACGCTCGCTCACATACACACACGCTCGCTCGCTCACATACACACAGGCTCGCTCACATACACACACGCTCGCTCACACACACACACGCTCGCTCGCTCACACACACACACGCTCGCTCACATACACACACGCTCGCTCACATACACACACGCTCGCTCACATACACACACGCTCGCTCGCTCACATACACACACGCTCGCTCACATACACACACGCTCGCTCACAAAACACACGCTCGCTCGCTCACAAAACACAGGCTCGCTCGCTCACACACACACAGGCTCGCTCACATACACACACGCTCGCTCACATACACACACGCTCGCTCACATACACACCCCACTCACACACACACACACCCCCGCTCGCTCCACACACACACACACACACACACCCGCTCGCTCACACACACACACACGCCCCCGCTCGCTCACACACACACACACACGCCCGCTCGCTCACACACACACACACAGCCCGTCGCTCACACACACACAGGCTCGCTCACATACACACACGCTCGCTCGCTCACACACACACACGCTCGCTCACATACACACACGCTCGCTCGCTCACATACACACACGTCGCTCGCTCACAAAACACACGCTCGCTCGCTCACATACACACAGGCTCGCTCACATACACACACGCTCGCTCACATACACACACGCTCGCTCACACACATACACACAGGCTCGCTCACATACACACACGCTCGCTCACACACACACACACTCGCTCGCTCACATACACACACGCTCGCTCACATACACACACGCTCGCTCACATACACACACGCTCGCTCACATACACACACGCTCGCTCACACACACACACACGCTCGCTCACACACACACACGCTCGCTCACACACACACACGCTCGCTCACACACACACACACACGCTCGCTCACACGCTCGCTCACACACACACACACACACACTCACACGCGCTCGCTCACACACACACACACACACACTCACACGCGCTCGCTCACACACACACACACACACTCACACGCGCTCGCTCACACACACACACACACACACACGCTCGCTCACACACACACGCTCGCTCACACACACACGCTCGCTCACACACACACGCTCGCTCACACGCTCGCTCACACACACACGCGCTCGCTCACGCTCACACACACACACGCGCTCGCTCACATACACACACTTGCTCACACACACACACACACTCACACACACGCTCGCTCACACACACACACGCTCGCTCACACACACACACGCTCGCTCACACACACACACACGCTCGCTCACACACACACACACGCTCACACACACGCACACACACACACACACACACACACACACACGCTCGCTCACACACACACACTCGCTCACACACACACACACTCGCTCACACACACACACGCTCGCTCACACACACACACGCTCGCTCACACACACACACGCTCGCTCACACACACACACGCTCGCTCACACACACACACGCTCGCTCACACACACACACACACTCAGACCTACCTTCCAATGTCATTCAGAGCAAACACCAGTAAGAAGCCCTCTCCAGATCTCATGTATTGCTCTCTCATCGCCCCAAACTCTTCCTGACCAGCTGTGTCCAAAACTAACACACACACACACACACACACGTACAAGTATTAGAGGTCAATGTAATTCCTCTAAAACTACATGTTTTGTCTATATACTGACTGAGTGAGAATAAAAGTCCATAAAAGTCATTAAACATCAAAAAGGCACTAAAACAGATTTACCTGGAATAATATGCAAATTAGCATGATTATACACAATTATGCAAATTAGGAAACGCCCCCATATCTTTCTGATATCCCTGAAAGCCTGATATTTTTAGTATTAGTAAACTGCATGAGTGTGTGTTCAGCAAGATTCTTGATTTTTATCCTTTCAGAAAATAACAACATTACCATAACAACACCTTCCATTTATTACCGACATTCAACCACTTACACAGCTAGCTAGCTTAGCATACAGATTTCTGTGTCTAAAATGGTATTCAGGTTATGCTCATTTGCATAATGTGTTTTAGTGACATCACAAAAGACACCCCTGAAGAACCTGGGTAACACTTAAAACTTACACTATATTACCAAAGGTTTTGGGACACTTCTCCAATCATTGAATTCAGGGGTTGTGTTTCAGGGGTTGGGCTCGTCCCCTTAGTTCCAGTGAAAGGAACTCTTAATGCTTCAGCGTACCAAGACATTTTGGACAATTTCATGCTCCCAACTTTGTGGGAACAGTTTGGGGATGACCCCTTCCTGTTCCAACATGGAGACTGCGAGCCAGGCCAAAACTGGGACATCTGCCTTTACATGCACATGAATGTAATATGGAGTTGTCCCGCCCTTTGCAGCTATAACAGCTTCAACTCTTCTGGGAAGGCTTTTCACAAGGTTTAGGAGTGTGTTTATGGGAATTTTTGACCGTTCCTCTAGAAGCGCATTTGTGAGGTCAGGCACTGATGTTGGATGAGAAGCATGAAACTGTCCAAAATGTCTTGGTATGCTGAAGCATTAAGAATCTAGCCATGGGGTCACAGTCCAGTGACTTCTGTGCCGGTCCCAAGCCCGGATAAATAGAGAGGGTTGCGTCAGGAAGGGCATCCAGCGTAAAACATTGCCAAATTTAACCATGCGAATCGTCAGTACGAATTTCATACCGGATCGGTCGAGACCCGGGTTAACAACGACCGCCATCGGCGCCGTTGACCTACAGGGTGCCGGTGGAAATTGGGCTACTGTTGGTGGAAGAAGTAGAGGAGGGAGGAGAGTGCACAGACAGAGAGAGAAGAGGAAAGGTAAGAGTGTAGGACTGAGAATAGGAACTCTGAATGTTGGTACTATGACAGGGAAAGGTAGAGAGCTGGCTGATATGATGGAGAGAAGGAAGGTGGATATACTGTGTGTACAGGAGACCAGGTGGAAGGGTAGCAAGGCTCGTAGTATAGGAGCAGGATTCAAGCTGTTTTATTATGGTGTGGATAGTAAGAGAAATGGGGTAGGTGTGGTCCTGAAGGAGGAGTTTGTGAGGAATGTTCTGGAGGTGAAGAGAGTGTCAGACAGTGTGATGAGTCTGAAGTTAGAGATTGAAGGGGTGATGTTGAATGTTGTTAGTGGTTATGCCCCACAGGTAGGTTGTGAGTTAGAGGAGAAAGAGAGATTCTGGAGTGAATTAGATGAGGTGATGGAGAGTATTCCCACGGGTGAGAGAGTGGTGATAGGAGCGGATTTTAATGGACATGTTGGTGAGGGGAACACAGGTGATGAGGAGGTGATGGGCAAGTTTGGAGTTAAGGAAAGGAACCTAGAAGGACAGATGGTAGTGGACTTTGCTAAGAGGATGGACATGGGTGTGGTTAACACTTATTTTCAGAAGAGGGAGGAGCATAGAGTGACTTACAAGAGTGGAGGTAGGAGAACACAGGTAGACTACATCCTATGTAGAAGAGGCAATCTGAAAGAGATTAGTGACTGTAAAGTGGTAGTGGGAGAGAGTGTAGCCAGACAGCATAGGATGGTGGTGTGTAGGATGACTTTGATGGTCTGTAAGAAGAAGAGGTCAAAGATAGGGACAGAGAAGAAAACCAAGTGGTGGAAGCTGAAAAAGGAGGAATGTTGTGAGGAATTTAGACAGAAGTTGAGGCAGGCTCTGGGTGGTCAGGTAGTGCTGCCAGATGACTGGGAAACTACAGCAGAAGTGATCAGGGAGACAGGGAGAAAGGTGCTGGGTGTGTCATCTGGAAGGAGGAAAGAAGATAAGGAGACTTGGTGGTGGAATGAGGAAGTTCAGGATAGTATCCAGAGGAAGAGGTTAGCCAAGAAGTAGTGGGACATGGACAGGACTGAAGAGAATAGACAGGAATACAAGGAGTTACAGTGCAGCGTGAAGAGGGAGGTGTCTAAGGCCAAGCAGAAGGCATATGACGAGTTGTACACTAGGTTAGACACTAGAGAAGGACAGAAGGACTTGTACAGGTTAGCTAGGCAGAGAGATCGAGATGGGAAGGATGTGCAGCAAGTTAGAGTTATTAAGGATAGAGATGGAAGGGTGCTCACAAGTGAGGAGAGTGTACAGAGGAGATGGAAGGAGTACTTTGAGGAGCTGATGAATGAGGAAAATGAGAGGGAAAAAAGAGTAGAAGGGGTGAACTCTGTGGAACAGAAAGTAGATAACATTAGAAAGGATGAAGTCAGGAAGGCTTTGAAGAGGATGAAAAGTGGGAAGGCAGTCGGTCCTGATGACATCCCGGTGGAGGTCTGGAAGTGTCTGGGAGAGGCAGCAGTGGAATTTTTAACGAGTTTGTTCAACAGGGTTTTAGAGAGTGAGAGGATGCCTGAGGAATGGAGAAGAAGTGTGTTAGTGCCGATCTTTAAGAATAAGGGTGACGTGCAGAGTTGCAGTAACTATAGGGGGGTAAAGTTGATGAGCCATACAATGAAGCTATGGGAAAGAGTAGTGGAAGCTAGGTTAAGGAAGGTAGTGGAAATTTGTGAGCAGCAGTATGGCTTCATGCCCAGAAAGAGCACAACAGATGCAATTTTTGCTCTGAGAATTTTGATGGAGAAGTACAGTGGGGCAAAAAAGTATTTAGTCAGCCACCAATTGTGCAAGTTCTCCCACTTAAAAAGATGAGAGAGGCCTGTAATTTTCATCATAGGTACACTTCAACTATGAGAGACAGAATGAGAAAAAAAAAATCCAGAAAATCACATTGTCTGATTTTTAAAGAATTTATTTGCAAGTTATGGTGGAAAATAAGTATTTGGTCACCTACAAAAAAGCAAGATTTCTGGCTCTCACAGACCTGTAACTTCTTCTTTAAGAGGCTCCTCTGTCCTCCACTCGTTACCTGTATTAATGGCACCTGTATGAACTGGTTATCAGTATAAAAGACACCTGTCCACAACCTCAAACAGTCAGACTCCAAACTCCACTATGGCCAAGACCAAAGAGCTGTCAAAGGACACCAGAAACAAAATTGTATACCTGCACCAGGCTGGGAAGACTGAATCTGCAATAGGTAAGCAGCTTGGTGTGAAGAAATCAACTGTGGGAGCAATTATTAGAAAATGGAAGACATACAAGACCACTGATAATCTCCCTCCATCTGGGGCTCCATGCAAGATCTCACCCCGTGGGGTCAAAATGATCACAAGAACGGTGAGCAAAAATCCCAGAACCACACGGGGGGACATAGTGAATGACCTGCAGAGAGCTGGGACCAAAGTAACAAAGGCTACCATCAGTAACACACTACACCACCAGGGACTCAAATCCTGCAGTGCCAGACGTGTCCCCTTGCTTAAGCCAGTACATGTCCGGGCCTGTCTGAAGTCTGCTAGAGAGCATTTGGATGATCCAGAAGAGAATTGGGAGAATGTCATATGGTCAGATGAAACCAAAATAAAACTTTTTGGTAAAAACTCAACTTGTTGTGTTTGGAGGAGAAAGAATGCTGAGTTGCATCCAAAGAACACCATACCTACTGTGAAGCATGGGGGTGGAAACATCATGCTTTGGGGCTGTTTTTCTGCAAAGGGACCAGGACGACTGATCCGTGTAAAGGAAAGAATGAATGGGGCCATATATCGTGAGATTTTGAGTAAAAACCTCCTTTCATCAGCAAGGGCATTGAAGATGAAACGTGGCTGGGTCTTTCAGCATGACAATGATCCCAAACACACCGCCCGGGCAACGAAGGAGTGTCTTCGTAAGAAGCATTTCAAGGTCCTGGAGTGGCCTAGCCAGTCTCCAGATCTCAACCCCATAGAAAATCTTTGGAGGGAGTTGAAAATCCGTGTTGCCCAGCGACAGCCCCAAAACATCACTGCTCTAGAGGAGATCTGCATGGAGGAATGGGCCAAACTACCAGCAACAGTGTGTAAAAACCTTGTGGCGACTTACAGAAAACGTTTGACCTCTGTCATTGCCAACAAAGGGTATATAACAAAGTATTGAGATGAACTTTTGTTATTGACCAAATACTTATTCTCCACCATAACTTGCAAATAAATTCTTTAAAAATCAGACAATGTGATTTTCTGGATTTTTTTTTTTCCTCATTCTGTCTCTCATAGTTGAAGTGTACCTATGATGAAAATTACAGGCCTCTCTCATCTTTTTAACTGGGAGAACTTGCACAATTGGTGGCTGACTAAATACTTTTTTGCCCCACTGTATAGGGATGGTCAGAGGGAGTTGCACTGTGTGTTTGTAGACTTGGAGAAAGCGTATGACAGGGTGCCAAGAGAAGAGCTGTGGTACTGTATGAGGAAGTCAGGAGTAGCAGAGAAGTATGTCAGAGTGGTGCAGGACATGTATGAGAGGAGCAGGACAGTGGTGAGGTGTGCTGTAGGTCAGACAGAGGAGTTCAAAGTGGAGGTGGGGCTGCATCAGGGATCGGCTCTGAGCCCCTTCCTGTTTGCTATAGTGATGGACCAGTTGTCAGAGGAGGTCAGACAGGAGTCTCCTTGGACAATGATGTTTGCAGATGACATTGTGATCTGTAGTGAGAGCAGGGAGCAGGTGGAGGAAAACCTGGAGAGGTGGAGGTTTGCGCTGGAGAGAAGAGGAATGAAAGTCAGTGGTAGTAAGACTGAGTACATGTGTGTGAATGAAAGGGAGGGAAGTGGAACAGTAAGGTTACAGGGTGAAGAGGTGAAGAAGGTACAGGAGTTTAAGTACTTGGGGTCAACAGTCCAGAGTAATGGAGAGTGTGGGAAAGAGGTAAAGAAGCGAGTGCAGGCAGGTTGGAATGGTGGAGAAAGGTGTGGGGAGTTCTGTGTGAGAGGAAAATATCAGCGAGAATCAAGGGGAAGGTGTACAGGACAGTGGTGAGAGCGGCCATGCTGTATGGTTTAGAGACAGTGTCACTGAGGAAGAGACAGGAGTCAGAGCTAGAGGTAGCAGAGCTGAAGATGTTGAGGTTCTCTTTGGGAGTGACGAGATTGGACAGGATTAGGAACGAGTACATCAGAGGGACAGCTCATGTTGGACGTTTGGGGACAAAGTTAGGGAGGCCAGATTAAGATGGTTTGGACATGTTCAGAGGAGGGAGAGTGAGTATATTGGTAGGAGAATGTTGGACATGGAGCTGCCAGGCAGGAGGCAAAGAGGAAGGCCAAAGAGGAGGTATATGGATAGAATTAATGAGGATATGAAGCTAGTGGGTGCAAGTGTTGAGGATGCAGAAGATAGGGATAGGTGGAGAGAGATGATTCGCTTTGGAGACCCCTGAAGGGAGAAGCCGAAAGAAGAAGAAGATGCTGAAGCATTAAGAGTTCCTTTCACTGGAACTAAGGGGCCGAGCCCAACCCCTGAATTCAATGATTTGGAGGGGTGTCCCAATACTTTTGCCAATAGTGTACATTTAGCATTTAGGTTGTGCAGATTTTTCTTTCTAAACTTAGTAGTTCTCAACCTTGTCTGCTTTAACTATCTGAGTTAATTATTAAAACATGTTTAAGCTGACTTCAATGATTGTTACAGCCACACACACACACACAAAAAATGCAAGAAGGTGAACATCACCACGTACTGTCTAGTCGGGTCTCCTTCCCGTCCACGGTGCAGATTTTGGTGTACGAGTCTTCGATGGTGGGGTCATAGTCAGACACGAAGTATGACTGTGTGATGGTGAGAAGAGACAGAAGTTAGTGTGTGTGTGTGTGTGTGTGTGTGTGTGTGTGGGGTATGTCATATCTCACACCTACAGGCTGCAGGGTTCAGGCATGAGAAGACATGTCCACAAGACACACCTTTCACAGCATTCTCAGCAATCACAAACTCACACTCACAACTGACCAAAACAACTACACAATTATACTACACAGACACACACACACACACACACACACACACACACACAGAAAGGAGAGTGTGATTTTAGAAATATTCTCTACAGTATAAAAAGGCTGAGATGTTGTAGTAGTGGGGGATATGATGATGATACTGATAGCTCAATAAATATCACATCCACTTTTCTGAGATATCGTGATGCCCTTACAACAGTCTATGGAAGCAGCTGATTTGTTTTAAACACTTATGCAGGAGATTTACTAAAACAATGCTTAAAAAAACAAGAAAAAGAACTAAATCCATATAAAAAACGATACCAGGCTACAAACCGAGACGGCGGCGGGTCTGAACAACGAGGAGTAAAGACAGTAATGACAGAAACCCAGACAGTAATGAAAGCTTGAGCCGAGTTTTCTCCTATGCCATGTAGATGATCGTAGACCGTAAAGTTAGCTTTAAAAACATCCTCATTCCTCTCTTCCTCATGTGTGATCATATTTCCATATTTACTGTAGAATAATTCCGACATCATGGCCATGTCCTGAGTGTTAGGACAGAAGTGTGGACTCTCACTGCCCTGTGCTGTAAGGTAAGCTACCTGAATAAGACGTGTATGAAGACACGGGCGTCTGTACAGCACGGCTGCGTTTTATCTACTGCGGCTCTAATGAAGTGAAAATTCACACGCTGTACAGCTTGAAAGTTTGGTTCCTGATCTTTGTTCCTTAAAGTTACGGGTTCAGATCCGGTTAGGGCTGAATTATCATCTGATAAAACCGTGTCTCGATAGAAACATGAAGCTACAGTATGATGTGCTTCTGCAGGTCTCCTCCATCATCATCATCATCATCACACATGATTCACGTCGCCTGCCAGCACGTGTGAAACTGTTAAAATCACTTAAAACAGAACGTGGACAGAAACACTCAGGAGTGTGTAGCGCTGCCCTGCTCTCAGGACATCTGGGCTGTGTGGGATTAGAACACATGTACACTCCTCCCTGCTGAAAAACACCTGACTCAGCAGTGGCTCATTAACACACCCATCCTTACCTGGGCAGAGTTTCCTGAAAACATTCAATTCAGAAACATCTTCTTGGAATGGTCTATCAGGTAAAATCTGATCGGTCAGTACAGTAGAGCAGCTGCACATGACCACATCATAATCAATGCACTCGCTCTGACAGGTTATCGTTTCTATAGCGACCGCTCCTCACACAAGCGGACGTCCTGATGATAATACAGAGACAAAAAATCTTTGATATGCCCAATTTACTTTATAGAGACATTTGTTGATGTTACACGTGTGGAAGGAGTGTCCAGTGTCAGCGTGAGTAACGAAGATCTCTGACATCTTCAGGGGAGAGAAGATTACACGTCTTTGTGGTTTCTCAGTAACAATGTGAAAAGCTGTGGGCGTTTTGTCTTATTAACTTCAGAGAGAGAGAGAGAGAGAGAGAGAGAAAGAGAGAGAGAGAGAGAGAGAGAGAGAGATGAGATGAGGGAAAGACTGTTTATAGCTGCTATAATGTGACAACAGGAGCTCAGTGGTTTCTCTCATGTTCCACAACATTAAGCCTAGCTGTTCTTCAATAAACATGAAATTGTACAGAGTGATAGATCTGTGTGGTATAAGGAGAATAAAGCACTTTCAAATACCTGACATGATAATGCATAATAATCAACTTCAGGGTGGTCGCAGTAACCATGGTTATTTTCCTACACCTACATACCCCGTGAACTCTGTGTGTGTGTGTGTGTGTGTGTGTGTGTGTGTGTGTGTGTGTGTACCCTGGAGTGTTACCTGGATGAACTGAATAGTGAGGGCGCTCTTGCCCACGCCACCTCCACCCACCACCACCAGCTTGTACCGCTCCTCTTCTGCCGACATTTCTTCTGTAGCTCAGGGAAGAGAAGAAAAAGTTCATTAAAACTCTCTCCAGTAGAAACAAACAGCTGTAAATATCCAGGGCTCGGTTCCGTTCCTCTCTATTCACACACGAAGCTAACTGAAGCTAGCCGCCGCCGAGCTCGTGACGAATTCTTCTGAGAATCTCCTCAGATTAGCCTGTTAGCTCTCGGAGCTCAACATGTCCGAGTTTTACCTCACCGCCGCCTTACAGCGCTCAAACTCTTCCTGCTTACGGTTTCGGTGTGGAAGCGGAGAGCCTTAACACTCAATAAATCATCAAATCTGCTGGAAAGAGAGAGAAAAGCCCTTACCTTCTTCACACCGCCGCCTTGAGTAAATTACCCTGATTAGCTTCTGCCAAAGTTCGCGAGGAGAAAAGTCCGAGTTAAAGTGAGGAAGCAGACAGAAGAGCTGATGAACTTCCTCAAAACCCGCTGAATTTCATCCACTGATCACACACCGAGGCACACACACTCACACACCATCTTTATAAACCCGAAAGAAATAAAGATCTCAGGAATGTGCGCTGGATTTTCCCCCTGGGTGATCTCTCTCTCTCTCTCTCTCTCTCCCTCTCTCTCTCTCCCTCTCTCTGTTTTTCGTGGCCAGAGACGACTTTGTTCTTCTTTCTCGTCAGGGTTGCCAGATTCACCGCATAACCCTCTCTAAATAAATAAACACACACACACACACACACACACACACACACATATATATATATATATATATATATATATATATATATATTCCCCCAAACCTCATTGATCTGGATTTAGATGATATGATGCACAGACTTTATAACACGCTCTGTATCAGTATCTGTGAGCATATCCATACATAGAAATAAAACTGAATTAAATTGAATATAAACTATAAGACTCTACATTCTGAAACAGAGTAAAATAAAATCCCAGGTGTAAAACAGCAGGTTCCTCTCCTCAGCTCTATCACTCCATCACCATCACTTCTACATTTACAACAGCTGTCTTTATTCAGAGAGATGTACAGAAGTCTCCATCAGTGAATTCATCAATCACATCATCATCATCATCACATCATCATCATCCCTCATCAATCCATCATCACCATCACATCATCACCATCACTCATCACATCACCATCATCATCATCACATCATCACCATCACATCATCATCCCATCACATCATCATCACCATCATCACATCATCACCATCATCATCATCACATCATCATCACCATCACCATCATCATCACACCATCACCATCATCATCACACATCATCCATCACCATCATCACCATCACATCACATCATCATCACCATCATCATCACATCACCATCATCATCATCATCACTCATCATCCACCATCACCATCACCATCACATCACCATCATCATCACCATCACTCATCATCATCATCATCACCATCATCATCACACCATCACCATCATCATCATCATCACCATCATCATCACCATCATCATCACCATCATCATCACCACCATCATCATCACCACCATCACCATCATCCATCATCATCATCATCATCACCATCATCATCACCATCATCATCACCATCATCATCACATCACCATCATCATCATCATCATCACCATCATCACCATCATCATCATCATCATCATCATCACCACCATCACCATCATCATCATCATCATCATCATCACCATCATCATCACCACCATCACCATCACATCACCATCATCACCATCACCATCATCATCATCATCATCACCATCATCACCATCACCATCATCATCATCATCATCATCACCATCATCACCATCATCATCATCATCATCATCATCATCATCATCATCATTCACCATCATCATGCATACACGCATAGTATTTCATTTGTATCTGCTTGCAATACTCTCTAACACATTTAGTTATGGTTATTTCTCAAAATACTTGTTTATATTTATATTATAGAAAAAAATAGTGTGAGTAGATAAAAGCAGAGAAAATAATATCTCTATATACATGATTATAGAAACAGTCTCACACACATCTCTAGTGAAGAGTGATGATGAAGGATGTCAACCAGTATTGACCTGGGGTCAATACTGTACCTGGGTCAGTACTGTACTTGAGGACAATACTGTACCTGGGGTCAATACTGTACCTGGGGTCAATACTGTACCTGGGGTCAATACTGTACCTGGGTCAATACTGTACCTGGGGTCAGTTCTGACTCCTTCCACACATGTAACATAAACAAATGCCTAGTACCTGGATCTACACCACCACAGCCCTATTCAGTTACTGAGGACGAGTGAATGGACAGTGTAAATACAGGACACATCACCTAGTCATGTTAACATTAATACATCCGATGTTTAGATTTCTTCTTCTTCTATTTATTTATTTATTTGTTTGTTTGTTTGTTTACTTCCTTGTTGCTGAGGCAAAATCTTCAGGTGTACACAATTTGTACCTATAGTGAGGTGAGGTAAGTCATCGCTACAGCAAACCTTTTCCCGTCACAGAGAAGAGTGTGTGAGGTTATACATTCTGGAGGAAGAAAAGTCTCCATGTGTAACTGGGAAATAGCTGAGAAGAGAATCTTGTGAATCTGCAGAGGGTTCTTACAACGGGGGATTCCTGTGTATCTGGCAACCCCATCCTGCTGTTTCAGATGAACAGCTCGGGAGTGTCTCCTGTCCGCTTTTAATTCTCTCTCTCTCTCTCTCTCTCTCTCTCTCTCTCTCTCTCTCTGTCTCACTCTCACACACACACACACACACACACACTAACCCACTTCTGTGCGTTATTAGCGCTGAATATATACACATCATTTAAAATATTCAGTTCAGTTATATACTGAAGCAACGGGCCTTACAAATAAAATATAATAATAATAATAATAATAATAATAATAATAATAATAAATCAATACAGATTTTTGGGGTGGGGCGAGGGGGGGTGGGGTTACTCCAGGCTATTTAAAGTGAAAGCACTAGTCGAGTGTGCACTTCCGGGTGGGCGGAGCCGCTCGCGAACGTCGTTCTTTCCATATTAGGACACACGGACCGGGGCTGCGGTCATCATCCGCACGCACGTGTTCAGAACCGAGCTCGATGGAGATGAAAAGCGGAACACAGATCAGGATTAAAGCAGGAGAATTTGTTTACCGTACAGTTCGGTTTAGAGTTCGAGTAACTCCGCTGTTACACAGAGAAACCTCTGAGGAAGGAAACATCTGAGTTTATTCTGAAATTAGAGTTTTAACACAAAATAAAGTCCCTCTTTTATCTACAAACACTGCAGAGGAACCTGTTACAGACACACTAACACAAACTGGACCGTCTGGACATTACCTGGGGTCACTTAGCCATGCTTTCTGTTCATTTAATCTCAGCCCTGTTCCTGACTTCAGAGCGAAATGAAGTCTTTCTAAACGGAGATTAATATCTGAGATGAAGTTCATGACTCAGCAGAGCGATGCTTCACACCACAGGCCCATTCTGGGAGAACTGGGTTTTATAAAAGGTAAAGTGAGCAGAGATTTATTCAGGAAGTGTGTTTTAAATCCTAGACAAGAGGCTAAAAACCCAGGCTACATTTGTACTGTAGTTATTTTCAGTTTCAGTAAGAAATGTAAGTATTTCAGCTGAAATAAGACTTCACATGAGGACCAGCAGGCTAATGGTTTAAAATCCTCCTGCAGGCTCCGTCTCCCTGACGGAAATGACTAATTTGGGCGTAGTGAAAGATTTCTCGGAGGACTCTCGGCCAAACCCAAATACATCATGCACCATATATTTCCTTCCCTGTGTACGGTTTCCGAGTGTTGCTGAGGGTTCAAATAAAACAGCGCTCTTCATTTCAGCCTTTATGTTCCACTTACTCACCTTTACACAAACAACTGCTGTGCAGGAGGATTTTATTCCCCAAAAGATACAAACACTAAAGTCTAAATATCATTGAATATGACCCCTCATGTGTCCAGGTTTAGACTTTAAACAAGTTTTTCAGAGTGTTGTATATCTGAGTCTTCTAATGGAAGAGGAGAAGGAAATGTAGAGATACAATAACTGCACATAATGAGGTGAAATTACTGCATTTTGTTTATTCAGGTTCAGAGGAGGAACTGAACAAGCAGAAGAAACTCCAGATCACTTTCAGCTTCAGACACCAAAACATCTGTGTTTAATTATTTAATGTTAGTATATGAGAGAGTGAATATTTGTAGGAGTCAGAATAAATTGTGTCCCTGGTGTGATATATATAGGTAATAAACACTCTGTGTGTGTGTGTGTGTGTGTGTGTGTGTGTGTGTGTGTGTGTGTGTTACTATAAAATGATAGGGCAATGTGTTGACCTGGAGTTAGTGATTTGACCCGGAACATGACTGTAAATGTTGTTGAATCGAGTCTGCTCCTGTTCACTATAAAACATTTCCCACAAAAGCCTTTCTTTATCCTCGTTAAGTTAATGAGAAAAAAAGCAAGAGTGTTCATGTTAAATAAATCTGTGATGTGAAGCTGCACTACACTCAGAGCTGCTTTTATAGAGAACTAATCAACACCTGACCAGTCAGAGTCCAGAACTCAGCAGCTCTGTGGTGGTGTAGTGTGAATGTGGGAGCTCAGTGGTGAAGGTGTTGGACTACTGATCAGAAGGTTGTGAAGTCAAATCCCAGGTCCACCAAGCCGCCGCCGCTGGGCCCCTGAGCAAGTTGCTCTGTTGGGCCCCTGAGCAAGTTGCTCTGTTGGGCCCCTGAGCAAGTTGCAAGTTGTAAGTTGCTCTGGATAAGGGCTTCTGACAAATGCTGAAAATGTAACAGAATTTAACGGTAATAAACTGTAATAAACAGTAATGACACTGTAATAAACTCTAATAAACAGTAATGACGCTGTAATAAACTCTAATAAACAGTAATGACGCTGTAATAAACAGTAATGACGCTGTAATAAACTGTAATAACTGTAATACAGCGGTAATAAACGATAATAAACAGTAATGACGCTGTAATAAACTGTAATAAACAGTAATGATGCTGTAATAAACTGTAATACAGCTGTAATAAACGGTAATAAACAGTAATGACGCTGTAATAAACTGTAATAAACAGTAATGATGCTGTAATAAACTGTAATACAGCAGTAATAAACGGTAATAAACAGTAATGACGCTGTAATAAACTGTAATAAACAGTAATGACGCTGTAATAAACAGTAATGACGCTGTAATACACTGTAATAAACAGTAATGACGCTGTAATAAACAGTAATGACGCTGTAATAAACTGTAATAAACAGTAATGACGCTGTAATAAACTGTAATAAACAGTAATGACGCTGTAATACACTGTAATAAACTAATGACGCTGTAATAAACTGTAATGACGCTGTAATAAACAGTAATGACGCTGTAATACACTGTAATAAACAGTAATGATGCTGTAATACACTAATAAACAGTAATGACGCTGTAATAAACTCTAATAAACAGTAATGATGCTGTAATAAACAGTAATGACGCTGTAATAAACTGTAATAAACAGTAATGACGCTGTAATACACTGTAATAAACAGTAATGACGCTGTAATAAACTGTAATAAACAGTAATGACGCTGTAATAAACAGTAATGACGCTGTAATACACTGTAATAAACAGTAATGACGCTGTAATAAACAGTAATGATGCTGTAATAAACAGTAATGACGCTGTAATAACTGTAATAAACAGTAATGACGCTGTAATACACTGTAATAAACTAATGACGCTGTAATAAACAGTAATGATGCTGTAATAAACAGTAATGACGCTGTAATAAACAGTAATGACGCTGTAATACACTGTAATAAACAGTAATGACGCTGTAATACACTGTAATAAACAGTAATGACGCTGTAATAACTGTAATAAACAGTAATGACGCTGTAATAACTGTAATAAACAGTAATGACGCTGTAATACACTGTAATAAACAGTAATGACGCTGTAATAACTGTAATAAAAGACGCTGTAATAAACGTGTAATAAACAGTAATGACGCTGTAATAAACTGTAATAAACAGTAATGACGCTGTAATAAACAGTAATGACGCTGTAATACACTGTAATAAACAGTAATGACGCTGTAATAAACAGTAATGACGCTGTAATAAACTGTAATAAACAGTAATGACGCTGTAATAAACTGTAATAAACAGTAATGACGCTGTAATACACTGTAATAAACTAATGACGCTGTAATTAAACTTGTAATGACGCTGTAATACACTGTAATAAACAGTAATGACGCTGTAATACACTAATAAACAGTAATGACGCTGTAATAAACTCTAATAAACAGTAATGATGCTGTAATAAACAGTAATGACGCTGTAATAAACTGTAATAAACAGTAATAACGCTGTAATAAACAGTAATGACGCTGTAATACACTGTAATAAACAGTAATGACGCTGTAATAAACTGTAATAAACAGTAATGACGCTGTAATAAACAGTAATGACGCTGTAATACACTGTAATAAACAGTAATGACGCTGTAATAAACAGTAATGATGCTGTAATAAACAGTAATGACGCTGTAATAAACTGTAATAAACAGTAATGACGCTGTAATACACTGTAATAAACAGTAATGACGCTGTAATAAACAGTAATGATGCTGTAATAAACAGTAATGACGCTGTAATAAACAGTAATGACGCTGTAATACACTGTAATAAACAGTAATGACGCTGTTTAAATAAACTGTAATAAACAGTAATGACGCTGTAATAAACTGTAATAAACAGTAATGACGCTGTAATAACACTGTAATAAACAGTAATGACGCTGTAATAACACTGTAATAAACAGTAATGACGCTGTAATAAACTGTAATACAGCTGTAATAAACGTGTAATAAACAGTAATGACGCTGTAATAAACTGTAATAAACAGTAATGACGCTGTAATAAACAGTAATGACGCTGTAATACACTGTAATAAACAGTAATGACGCTGTAATAAACAGTAATGACGCTGTAATAAACTGTAATAAACAGTAATGACGCTGTAATAAACTGTAATAAACAGTAATGACGCTGTAATACACTGTAATAAATAAGACGCTGTAATAAACTGTAATGACGCTGTAATAAACAGTAATGACGCTGTAATACACTGTAATAAACAGTAATGACGCTGTAATACACTAATAAACAGTAATGACGCTGTAATAAACTGTAATAAACAGTAATGATGCTGTAATAAACAGTAATGACTGCTGTAATAAACTGTAATAAACAGTAATGACGCTGTAATACACTGTAATAAACAGTAATGACGCTGTAATAAACTGTAATAAACAGTAATGACGCTGTAATAAACAGTAATGACGCTGTAATACACTGTAATAAACAGTAATGACGCTGTAATAAACAGTAATGATGCTGTAATAAACAGTAATGACGCTGTAATAAACAGTAATGACGCTGTAATACACTGTAATAAACAGTAATGACGCTGTAATAAACAGTAATGATGCTGTAATAAACAGTAATGACGCTGTAATAAACTGTAATAAACAGTAATAACGCTGTAATAAACAGTAATGACGCTGTAATAAACAGTAATGACGCTGTAATACACTGTAATAAACAGTAATGACGCTGTAATAAACTCTAATAAACAGTAATGACGCTGTAATAAACTGTAATAAACAGTAATAACGCTGTAATAAACAGTAATGACGCTGTAATAAACTGTAATAAACAGTAATGACGCTGTAATAAACTGTAATAAACAGTAATAACGCTGTAATAAACAGTAATGACGCTGTAATAAACTGTAATAAACAGTAATGATGCTGTAATAAACTGTAATAAACAGTAATGACGCTGTAATAAACTGTAATAAACAGTAATGACGCTGTATTAGAACTGTAGTAAGTGATGTGTGTATCAGTACTAATGCAAAATAAAGTTGCTTTCGGCTGCTCAGTGTTCAGGTCGCCACAGTGGGCCAACTGGTCCACACAACAACTTGGCACAGGTTTTATGCCGGAAGCACTTCCGGACGCAACCCTCCTATTTTTCTGGGCTTGGGACCGGCACTGCATCCAGTGGCTGGGGTTTGGGCATTGGCTGGGAATCGAACCCGGGCCTTCCGCATGATAGGCGAGAAACCTACCACTGAGCCACCAATGCCCCCTCTACTAATGCACAATAAACATATACGTTATTAAACATAAACGTATAGTGTGTGTGTGTGTGTTACTTTAACAGTGAAATATTGCAGTTTGTAAGTTTATAAATCATGACTGTCGTTTTTGTGTGAATGACAGATTGAATACACACACACACACACACACACACACACACAGGTGAGAGAAACAGAAATGTAAAATTAAGTTTTCTTTAATGAACACGGAGTCTCAGTACAAGCAGCAGCCCTAGAACAGCAAACCAGCCTCAAAATATCTGTTTATAAATATAACAGTAATCAATAATCCAATAAATAATCAATGGACAGACAGACTGTGTCATATTCACACTCTCAGTGCAGCTGAACAAACTATTTATTAATTTCTGACAAAAACATCAGATTCAAATGAGAGATCTACATACAGTCCAGTGGAATCAGATTCACACACTCAAAAACACACACACACACACACACACACACTCACACTCACTCAAAAACAAACACACACACACACACACTCACTCAAAAACAAACACACACACACACACACACTCACTCAAAAACAAACACACACACACACACACTCAAAAACAAACACACACACACACACACTCAAAAACAAACACACACACGCACACACACACACACTCACTCAAAAACAAACACACACACACACACACACTCACTCAAAAACACACACACACACACACTCACTCAAAAACAAACACACACACACACACACTCACTCAAAAACAAACACACACACACACACTCAAAAACAAACACACACACGCACACACACACACACTCACTCAAAAACAAACACACACACTCACTCAAAAACACACACACACTCACTCAAAAACAAACACACACACACACTCACTCAAAAACACACACACACACACTCACTCAAAAACAAACACACACACACACACTCAAAAACAAACTCACAGACACACACACTCAAAAACAAACACACACACACACACACACACACACACACACTCACTCAAAAACAAACACACACACACTCAAAAACAAACTCACAGACACAAACACACACACACACACTCAAAAACAAAAACACACACACACACACTCACACTCACTCAAAAACAAAAACAAAAACACACACACACTCACTCAAAATCAAAAACACACTCAAAAACAAAAACACACACACACTCACTCAAAAACACTCACACACACACACACAGACACACACACACTCACTCAAAAACAAAAACACACTCACACACATGCGCACACACGCACACACACACTCACTCAAAAACACACACATACACGGACACACACACACTCAAAAATAAAAACACACACAATCACACGCGCACACACACACACTCACAGTGTTCAGCACCGGTAGGGCAGGGCGGCGTGGCCCACCTTGATGTGCGGTCCGAGCAGAACCCCGAGCAGTAAGCGCTCCCCCCAGCCCAGCAGTCTGGTGATGGTGAGGTGGATGGGAGACACTGGACCCTGCTCTCCATCCATCACCTCCACGGCCTCCACCGCGCAGCCCGAGAGCTCTCTCCCTGTGGCCTCCTGCTGGTGAGGAGTGGAAACGCAGGTGCTCCGTGTGTGTGACTGCGGCGTCCTCCTGCCTCGCTCTCTTCTCTGAGGTCCAGACTTGACCTTCTCCTGGCCATCTTTCACTCGGTGAGGAGCAGGAGAGCCGTTCTTCTCCTCGTTCCTTCTTTTCTGTGTCCTGCTGCATCTCGTCGATGTTCCTTTGCTTATCGAATGATTCGGTTCTTTCTCCAGGTGTCCTGCCTCCCCCTCGAGGACGGCGGGAGAGCCACAGGGCCTGTTCTGACACGAGTCGGTGGACGCCGTCTCCCTCTGCCGGTCAGTATGTGCGGCTGCAGCGAGGCAGAGCGGCGTCAGAGACAGAGTGAGGCTCTTCCTCTTCTCTGAGAGCGACGGGATGTGGAGGTGTGTGGGTTTTTGTGGCGTGGGAGTGCGTGAGTGTGTGTGAGGCTCCGGCCGAGCGCCGGCTCCTTCCTGCGGCTCCACGCGCTCGGGGCCGAGAGTCAGAGTTCTGAGCTTGTCGGAGAGGGCTAGTGTAAACTCGGGCCGGATCTCGGTGCCGGAACACCGAGCGTTCCCTTTGGTATCGGTGCTGTGTCCTTTAATGACATCATAACTGTCCTGCGTCAGAAGACCCGCAGAGAAGCTGCTCTCGGCGGTCTGTGCACACGTGTCGGGTGACGTGACTGGCCGCCGGACATGTGAATCGGCGTCGATGCTCTTCAGAGGAAGTGTGTGCTGGAACAGCTGCAGCTGACCGAGGAAGTTAAAGTTGGGGGAAATTGTGGGTCTGCGCTCTTTCACAAACCTGCACCAATGAGAAGGCATCTCCGTTAGACCGCAGTTTATTCCTTTCAGCTTCCGGTTTCTGAGCTAAAGTATTCTCACAGCGCTCGCCTTCTCTTCCTAACTCACCGTTTCCACACATTTTAACTAGACATCACATTCTAAGGACACTGAAAACAGAGTTCCTGCATCACCTGTAAGCGCGGTCCAGATCCATCTCCAGGCTGTACATGACGTAAGCTACGGCCAGAGCCGGAGAGCGGGAGATTCCCGCGGCGCAGTGGACGATGACCGAGCAGCCGAGAGACATGGCGCCGTCTGGAACACAAACACACCATGAGTGCACTGACATGATAAAGCCTGAGAGACGCTGAGGCAGCACCACGCGGTGCTCTGAATCACAGCACACACTCATCAGAACACTGCATGTTCTCCTGCACAGCATGTTAAAGCACACCGAGTTCCCCGCTGAGGAAATGATGTCATGCAGCTGCAGTGCATTGTGGGTCGTGTTTGCTCACCGATGAAGTGCAGGGCCTGAGGGATCCATGGCAGCAGGTCGTCCCTCAGAGAGTCGTCTATGGGGATGCGCAGGTACTGAGACTGGGGCAGGAAGGAGGGCTGGGGGCAGCAGCGGCTCACGCTCAACACATACGAAATCCCTCGAGCAGACAGACAGTCCTGTGGGATCCAGAGCAGGACGACAGGAAGGAGAAAAAAACAACTTGTTTAATCACAAACCACAAGGCATGAGGAACATCAGATGTGTTTACACACACACACACACACACACAGTGTTGTTATTGTTCTGCTTCTTCTTATTATTATTATTATAAGGATAGAGAAAATGCAGTTATAGTTAAATAACTAAGTATTAATAAATATATATATTATTACTGATGTACATGGATTTCTATATGTTATATACATGAAAAAATACATTAAGGGAACAGCTGTTACTCCAATATCTGGGTTAATGATGTGAAAAGAGAGAGACACAGAGAGAGAGAGAGAGAGAGAGAGAGAGACAGACAGAGAGAGAGAGGGAGAGAGGGAGGGAAAGAGAAAGAGACTGACCTGTGTGACGTCACTCTCTGCTCCTAGGTAAAGCTGTGGCAGGATGCGAGAGAGTGGCGCTTGCTCCGACTGGAACACCATCATCTACACCCAGAGAGAGAGAGAGAGAGAGAGTTAGAGAGAGAGAGAGAGAGAGAGAGATGCAGAGATAGACAGAGAGATGCAGAGAGAGAGAGAGAGAGAGAGAGAGATGCAGAGAGATGCAGAGAGAGAGAGAAAGAGATGCAGAGAGATGCAGAGAGAGAGAGAGAGAGAGATGCAGAGAGATGCAGAGAGAGAGAGAGAGAGAGAGAGAGAGAGAGAGATTCATCACCACACACAAGCAGGGTTCTCATGCAAAATACAGAAATGTGATGCACAGATATAGATGATCTTACATATTGAAGTTTATTTTCTTTACATTTCTGCTTTATTAATGTGTTATTAATGTGTTATTAACGTGTTATTAACAGCAAAGAGACGGTGTTATTGTGCAGCATGCAGAAGTGTATGCAATCTACTGCAGAGTCGCAGCTCACAACAATGCAACAACACATCTGAACTGTGATCAGGAATTAATACAGTAAAATGCAATACAAAGAAAACAAATTCTACACACACACACACACACACACACACACACGGTACTCACCAAAGAAAAGTAGTGAAATGCTGATGGTCCACTCGGAGACTTTTAAAAGAACTGAATGTAAAAGTCCAGCGCAGTGAGATAATGAAGAGGAGTTCAGAATCCTGACATCTCGCGTTATAACGCCTCATAAAGTGTCGTAAGGAAGCTCCTCGCGCTGTGCTGTGCTGTGTTCTGGGGAGTCTCTGCTGTAGTCGGAGATGTAATACCTGCTCAAGGCACAGCAGAAAAACATGACGTAATGCCTTTTCCAGACGCTAAGAATAGAACAATGCGGAGTGATGTCATCTTCAGCCAATCAGCTGCCAGGGCTGCTCACGGGCACGCGCGCGCGCTCTGGTTTCCTCCACCTCGGCACTTTCCCCTCGGAGCGCTGTAATGTCGCGCATGCGCAGTTACTCCCGAGCCAGGGAAATAAGTGGGACGTTATAAAACAAGACTAATTAAGTGAAATAGAGACAGTTCGTGTGTTTTGGTTGTAAATGGTTTAGACCAGTCTGAAATTCCTTCATGCATAAATTATTTTTAATCGGCAATTCCATCGACTGTGGTTTTTTCTAAATTAACATTATATCATAACTACTTCTGTTAGAGGTGCACAATCTTAAGAAAAGTTTTCTGAAGGAAACACAGCAGAATATAAAGGATGGGATGGAAATAAAACTAGCTAACCGAGTGCATTTAGTAGAAATGGGAATTCCGAATCTTTTCAGTGAGATAACTGAAACTTCTCTCAGCTCTAAAATAAGAGTCGACTCTTTTCGGCTCCCAAGCGGATCATAAAGACATACCGGCTCTCCACGTTCACCTAAATGATCCGACTCAATGAACCGACTCGTTAGCGAACGACACATCACTAGAATACTGAGGTAAATTAGCCTGTATCGAAGCTAGTAGGCTAAACAGTAAAAAGTATAATGAGATATAGTGTACAGTACAGCCTGTATGAGGGGAACAGGGCCTGGGACATGTGGAGATAACATTACAGAGCTCGCATCATGTGGAACAGGACGGTGACGTCACTGTTTAATATTCTGACAGAAATCACACGGAACGAAATGACTTTCACTAAAGATTTTTATCTCGCCTTTCCACAGTTCTTTCACTTTTTTGTGAGTAACGGAGATTTATCTGCACATTTTCTGCTGAATAGTTAGCCTCCCGAGCGAACCAGAATCCGTTTCTATGGCAACGTCCGGTAACTTCCGCCAAGTGCACGTACCGCGAGTGTCCACCTCGGGGATGTGACGCCACATGAGAAGACTTTATTTATTCATTATCTTTTTTTTTGTCACATGTATTACTACACAGTGAAATTGTTTCTTCGCCTGATGCAGCGCCTTTAAAGCAGGGACATTTACGGGCCTGGGTCCAATCCACAGCACAGAGCTGCCACTGCCCCTACCCAAGGTGGGGTATTATTGTACTCTTTATTAATACTACAGTTAACACCGGGGTTTAACTCTACACATATCTGTCTGATATTTTCCATAATGTCCCACTAACAAAAAAAAATAAAAATAGTGCAGCGTAATGTATACTGTCACTTGGAGACTGGACACATGCTGGACTGTCCTAACTCTGACCTTAGTTCTTGTTCAACAAGCCTGAAATGTAATAACAGAAATAATTACACTAAATTTAAACCTTTATAACACACAAATATGGGCTCAATGACATCACTGGCTTCTTAAACTAGTGGATTAAGTCTAAATATTATTCACAATTATAATATTCTACACATTAATCTGGAGGTGTGTTCTCATCCAGTGATGTGTGATCACGACCATAAAGTAAGAAAGAAAACGTCTAACGCTGAACACCTCCTGGCTGATGGACTAATTGAGGGGTAAACATGGACCGGTTAGATTTGTTTATGTAGTTACCATAACATCAGCCATAACATTATGACCAGCTGCCTAATATCGTGTTGGTCCTTTTTGCTGCTGAAACAGCCCTGACCCGTCGAGGCATGGACTCCACTAGATCCCTGAAGATGTGCTGTGGGATCTGGCACCAAGATGTTAGCACCTTTAAGTCCTCTAAGTTGCGAGGTGTGGACTCCATGGATCAGACTTGTTTGTCCAGCACATCCCACAGATGCTAGATTGGATTAAGATCTGGGGAATTTGGAGGCGGAGTCAACTCCTCAAACTGGTCATCAAACCATTCCTGAACCTACTGAAAGAGGACACCGGCATCAGGGAATAGCATTTCCATGAAAGGGTGTACATGGTCTGTAACAATGCTTAGGTAGATGCTACGTGTCACAGTAACATCCACATGGACAGTAGGACCCAAGGTTTCCCAGCAGAACATTGCCCAAAGCAGGACACTGAGGCACTGGTGGAGTATATGGCATAGTTTTACTTTCACATTATTCAGTACAGAGTAAATTTCATCTAACATGTATCTGACAGGTTCAACACCGATACACTGGGGCTGCATTAGCTAGCGGATACTGCAAAGACACACACACACACACACACTAATGATTCTACACTACAATGACAAAAGTCCCATCAATGCATCACAGCAGCGGTGCAGTGAGGTGAAACATAGTGACTTCATTTAACTAATGACAAAATGTCTCATAAATCTCCAATAAATTCTCTCTCTCACACACACACACACACACACACCTCACTGTGCTGTTCCTGGATGTGTGACTGACAGGTGGAAGCTGCTTTCATCCTGTAGGTCTGTCACATATTTCTCTCTGATCTCTCTCCACTGTGTGTGAATGAAGCTCACTTCTCTTCACTGAATAAAGAAGGACGTGTTCAGAGGGACGCATGTAGGCGTGTGTGCAGAGATGGTGTAGAGAGACTACACACCCTTCAGTGTAAAATAACACAAGTAGAGTTGAAGACCGAAGAGATTTGGGAAGGTTTTCTCTCCCGTCTCAACTGTGTTCA
>JAUCMX010000016.1:172314-199814 GCA_033459395.1 Hemibagrus guttatus | reverse complement strand
TGTGACTGTTAGATTCAGACCATTTTATTTACCACGGGAATTCACCACCGCTTTCATTGTCGGAGCGTACATTCCCCCAGCGCTAATGCTAAGGAGGCTCTACGTGAACTCTACGGGGCTATTAACGAGCTGCAGAATGCTCACCCCGACGGACTGTTTATTATCGCTGGAGATTTCAAAAACAGTGCTCCCTAAATCCCACCAGCATGTGGACTTTGCAACGAGAGGGGCAAACACTAAATGCTAATCCCAGCATATAGACCGCTCGTCAGACGCTCTGAACCGGTTCTGAAACAGGTTAAAACCTGGCCCACAGGAGCCACCTCTGCTCTTCAGGACTGTTTGGAGTGCACTGACAGGGACATGTTCAGGGAGGCTGCAACCAATGGTGACTCTCAACTTGGAGGAGTACACGACATCAGTGACCAGCTACACAGCAATGCTATATACGGGTGAAATGACAATAAATGCTTCTTGACTCGTCTTGAATGATATTGGAAGCTTACTTTATAAATTTTGTATTCTGTATGTTAGGGTTAGCATACATACATACAGGAAATGTTTTCCATAACTTGCAATGAGTCTGTTACAGCGCTGTGGAGGAATTTTGGCCCACTCATCTTTGCAGAATTGTTGTAATTCAGCCACACAGGACTTTGACTAGGCCACTCCAAAGTCTTCATTTTGTTTTTCTTCAGCCATTCAGAGGTGGACTTGCTGCTGTGTTTTGGATCATTGTCCTGCTGCAGAACCCAAGTTTGCATTAGCTTGAGGTCACAAACCTACCGATCTATCAGTCTGGAAAAGGTTATAAAGCCATTTCTAAAGCTTTGGGACTGCCGCGAACCACAGTGAGAGCCATTATCTACAAATGCCGAAAACATGGAACAGTGGAGAACCTTCCCAGGAGCAGCCGGCCGACCAAAATTACCCCAAGAGCGCAGCGACAACTCATCCAGGGCCAAAATTCCTCCACAGCGCTGTAACAGACTCACTGCAAGTTATGGAAAACACTTGATTGCAGTTGTTGCTGCTAAGGGTGGACCAACCAGTTATAAGGCTTAGGGGGCAAACACTTTTTCACACAGGGCCATGTAGTTTTGGATTTAGTTTTCCCTTAATAATAAAAACCTTCATTTAAAAACTGCATGATGTGTTTACTTGTGTTATCTTTGACTAATATTTAAATGTGTTTGATTATCTGAAACATTAAAGTGTGACAAACATGCAAAAAAATAAGAAATCAGGAAGGGGGCCAACACTTTTTCACACCACTGTACACACACACACACACACACACACAAATGAAGGATATGAGACTGAAGCTCTCCTGGGCAGCTAACAGTGGTTGTGAAGCTGATGAACTGCACTGATGTCTTATTGCCATAGAACAAATACATCCTTCCTGTAAACACACAACACACACATGGTGAGGTTAGAAACCTGGGTCCTGTTCTGTTCAGGTGGATTAATGAGAGACAAACATCATGTACAGCAACACACCAAGGTTCTGGCGATACTCTGACTTGATGCCAATCTGAAGCAGCTGATTTTCGAACAGAACTCCATTATTCTTACACACAAACCTGCAGGGGGGATGGGGGGAGGGAGAGAGAGAGTGGGAGAGAGAGAGTGGGAGAGAGAGATTAGGAATTTTCATATCAGTGGACAGATGATCAATGTGTGATAAATTGAATTTTGAATAAATCTCACAGTTAAAACCTTCTCTAAACTCTAATAATGCTGAATAAGTCACACACATCTACTGAGACTGTAAAACATTCAGGTCTTGTGTTGTCTAAGGTGAATAAAATCATTCATTCATCCATTGTCTACCGCTCATCCGAACTATTCTCGGGTCACGGGGAGCCTGTGCCTATCTCAGGCGTCATTGGGCATCAAGGCAGGATACACCCTGGACGGAGTGCCAACCCATCACAGGGCACACACACACTCTCATTCACTCACACAATACGGACAATTTAGAGTATGTGCCTGAAAATGAATGTCAGATGGAGTTCTACTGGACATGCAGTGCACTATATGGAGTAGTGTAGAGAGCAGAGCGGTCAGAGAGCCTGTGCTGACTCCTGTACACAACAAAAAGCTCATGGAGTGATGGAGGAAAGAGGCCTGGTCTTTTCTTTTACAGTGTGATGCTCTGGGCAGTGCTCTGCTGGGACAACCTTGGGTCCTGGATTTCATGTCCATGTTAAATTACACATACCACCTACCTTGCACATTGTTGCAGACCAACTACCCGTCTCCATAGCAACAGTGTTCCCAAGAATCAACACAAACACAGCCGAAGAGCTTACTGTGGACTACTACAAATCAAAAGGGTCAAATGTTGGATTAAATCCCAAACGGCTTCCTGACCACTGCATGTACCGTCCAGATGGAGCTAAGCGCTCTACCTAGTGCACTTACATGTAGTGTAGAATGAGAAAAAGCTTTTGCATATTTCCAGTAGAAATAAAATTATTGGCACCCTCCAGTTTTGGGTTAACTTAGAGCGAGAGAGAGAGAGCCACAGCACCACATGCATTTTAGTATCAAAGATCAGACTTATGGCACAGGGTCCCAGGAGACTCTTACTTGTTAAGCAGCTCGTCTGACTCGGGTAGAGGAGGTGCAGGATCTTCAGAGGTCACAGAGGGAGGAGCAGAGCTGAGAGCACAGTAGTGATGGAGTGAAGGATGAAGAGAAGGAGAAGGAAGACCACACACAGAGATGGATAAGACAGGTGAATAGTTGAGAGATGGTGCATGGGGGGATGAAGAGGAGTAGAGAAGACGAGCAGCAGCCAAAGAACAGCCACAGAGATGTAAGGAGGGGTTCGGGGAATGAGAGAGAGAGAGAAATAAAGCAGAGGGTTAGTGTGAGCGTTTAAACCTCACTCTGACCACAACACTGTACAGACATGCACACTAATGTTCAGCATGCTGGTGTAAAGTCCAGCACAAATACCACACACACAAACACTGAGTTACTACAGCAATAGTTATATTTTAATAAGAAACTTCTGCTGAAAAGGCTTCAGAAAGGTTTCCATCCACTGTACACACATCAACACACTTACTCAACACTACTGCTGGGAGAATGAACAGGCCCAAACGGTTCACTGCATTAGCTTTATTTTAGTCTGATAATTTTGTTGGAAATAACACAGCATGATGTATTAGTATTAGTGTATTAGTTCCTCTGTACACTTTAGATCTAGTCTGTGAACAAATGTTCTTTCTGGCATTCCACATAGAAACTGTTGTGGGTCTCCACACTGATCTAAACCAGTGCAGCGAGCAAACACTTTCTAATCACCACCATACCACTGACCTGTAAAGTGGTAGATCTGGAAGTACATTGTGTTCCTAATTCAGCACATCATTTATAAATCTAGGTAACAGCTATAAGCTGTATATATGTGTGTACTGCTACCTCAGTGGAACCTACTCCAATACACACTGGTCAGCCATAACACTGTGAGCAGTGCCAGGTGAAGTGAATAACACTGATGATCTCCTCATCATGGCACCTGTTAGTGGGTGGGATATATTAGGCAGCAAGTGGACATTTTGTCCTCAAAGTTGATGTGTTAGAAGCAGGAAAAATGGACAAGCGTAAGGATTTGAGCGAGTTTGATTAAGGGCCAAATTGTGATGGCTAGACCACTGCATCTCCAAAACTGCAGCTCTTGTGGGGTGTTCCTGGTCTGCAGTGGTCAGTATCTATCAAAAATGGTCCAAAGAATGAACAGTGGTGAACCGAGTCACGGGCAGCCAAGGCTCACTGATGCACGTGGGGAGCGAAGGCTGGCCCGTGTGGTCCGATCCGACAGACGAGCTACTGTTGCTGAAATTGCTGAAGGAGTTAATGCTGGTTCTGATAGAAAGGGGTCAGAATACACAGTACAGGACGGGTCAGGGCAACAAAAGGAGGACCAACACAATATTAGACAGGTGGTCATAATGTTATGGCTGATCGGTGAATTTTATTTTACGTTAATTAGCTCAATACATTCTCCATTTTTTGACAGAACGCAGGAGTGCAGTTTCAGTGCATCTTTTAAACAGGAAAAGTGTTTTTAAGACATGATTATTGGCCCAAGCATTATTAATGTGAGGTGGAGGGGAAAGGGGGCAGGGCCTCCCAGAGGTCTGTTAATATCAGGCACAATTACACAACTGTCCATCACTCCAGATTCACATGCTGACTGATTTTTAATGGAAGAAAAAAAAAAGGATTTTCTAAGAGGTACCTCACAGCGGCAGAGCTTTTAACCGCTGAAAATGTGTGAAGGTATTTTTTTTTCCTGTTGAACACATTAACTGTAATAATTCTGTAATAACTAGTTTCTACATCAAAAACTTGCTTTCGTTTACAAAGCACTCGGATGGAAACCTGCCCACAGTGGTGAAGTGTGTGTGCATATGGACACGTTAGCCAACCACTGGCCTCTTACTCCGAGTCACCAGGACCCTCAGCCAATAAGGAGTCAGAGCTCTCAGTGGAAGGTTCCAGATCTCTGCCATCGTCCGATGACAAAGGAGGACAAACACACACACACAAACGCGCACACACACACACACACACAAACACACAAACACACACATAGGGAAAGGGACACAAAAGGGAGAGAACAGAGAGAAAGCAAGAAAAAAAAAAAAAAAAAGACAGTCACATATACAGTAAGGTAAAGCAGAAGAGATTACACACACTGAGATGAACGAAGAAGTGAAAGCACAGAAGAGCAGAAAGTCTGACGAGACGCTACAGCTACTCACAATCATTGTGGAACGAGCTGATCTGAATTACTCCAGAACATTTACAGAGTTTATTAGAAACATTCACGCTTACCTGAGGAAGCCATCATCACTGACCGCAGTTGCCGGAGCAGCAGGCCCCGCCTCTGAGAATACATCCACCAACAGGCTGCCTGCACTGGGCGGGGCTGCGCTGACTGGGGCAGAGGAGCGGAGACCGAGGAGATCAGCTGATGGAGAAGGAGTGGACTGCACGTTGGAGGGAGAGAGAAAGAGAGACAGAAACAATGTTTCCATGAGGCAGTTAAACAGGAAGTCACATGACTGCACTCACTAAAGGTCATATTAGCCTCATCATTAACACTCATTATTATAATAATATAGTATAATAATATATTTATAACTAATATGTTTATTTATTTATTACATTTATTTAATTACTTTTTTTAAGTTGGGGTTTCTATGGTATTGAAGATGAAAGAGTGAGAAAGGCAGTACAGTTCTGGGTGAGGTGGGCAGTATGAACACAAGGTCAGCGTTTAATATGGAGATCTGACCAAACCTCCACAGTGTAGGGTTCATGGACAGGACAAAATGATAGAACAGTTTAACTAAAGCACAACATCAGTGTGTGAGTGTGTGTGTGCGCAAGAGAGAAAGATGGGAAAAATGAGAAGGGACTTCCCCTTTGCTCTTCTAAGGAGGGGTCATGTTTAAGCTGACTCATTTCCCACTGAAGTACGAACACAGCAACACTGTTCCTGAGTGTATGTTTCTGCTGAGAGATAAATCCTGGACTAGGACAGTGTGTGTAAAGGTGTGTGTGTGTCTTACTGCGTTGGATGCTGCGATGGCAGAGCTGTCTCCAGACCGCTCTCCTCCTCCACCGTTCAGCTCCCCTCCCTCCCTCTTTCCGTCCTCCAGCTCATTGCCGGACACGGCACCAGGACCCTTCTTCTTCTTTAGTTTGGCCAAGATGGAGGACTCTCTTTCAGGGAATGGGGGCATCTCCTCCAGCACTGTAGCCTAGGCACAAAAAAAAAAAAAAGGAATTTTATTTATTTAGCTGAGGTGTGAAGCTGTCACTGAGCAACAGGAACTGGACTGGTGAAGGATTTCTCACCAGTACGTCGGTGCTGGCGATGGAGGAGAGTTTGAGATATTCCACAGCCCTCTGCTGGAGCTCCACATCACTGTTCCTTATCTGACTGTCACAGCGCAGAACCTCCTGGATGGTGGTCTTTGTCTCAGGGAACAGATTAATGAACTTTATGTAGGCAGAGAGGAGTAAAGCACGAGTGGGTACTGAACACAGGTGGAACTTGGAGTGGAGCAGGTTGAACTGGACCAATGGACTGGAGAGAGAGAGATGGAGAAAGAGAGAGAGACAGACACAGACAGAGAGAGAATATTGTCATTATTGACATATACAGTGGTGCTTGAAAGTTTGTGAACCCTTTGAAATTTTCAGTATCTGGTGTGAGCCTCTTGTGCAGAAATAACTGGAAGTAAAGGTTTCTAGTAACTGTTGAACAGATGTTCTGATATTTTCCTTCAGAATTAGCTGATGTCATTCTCATTTCATTGTTCCATAAATGACCACACACCATCCTGGCCCGGATGTAGCAATGCAGGCCAAGATACCACCACCACCATGTTTCACAGATGGGAAAAGAATCTTATGCTGGAATGTAGCATTTTCTTTTCTCCAAACATTACGCTTCTCAAAGTTTTATTTTGGTTTCTTTCGTCCACAAAACATTTTTCCAGTAGTCCTCTGGATTGTCCACATGATTTTTATCAAACTTTCTTCTGATGTTGTACAGAAGAAACTGACATGAGCGTATGACATTAGCAACATGGGAGGAAAAGGACAGTTGATAGTTCATGGTTACCCCGAAGGTCATATCCATGCAGAAATATAGAAAATTCTAAAGGGTTCACAAATGCTTTCATGCACCACTGTACACTCACACTTAGATGTGTTCAAGCAGTTTGTGTGATAAAAGATTACAGGTAAAGAGCTCACCTGGAACGAGGATCACCAGCAATAAGGTTCCCAAACTCTCCGAGGATGTAACCACCGACCTTCACCATGTTTTCATGACATGCTGGAGCCTGTAGGGCCTGAGATCAGAGGTCAAGTGAGCATCACCGACATTAAAAACAGTTCTTAGCTGAAAAATAACTATGTGCATGTGTTTACCTCGAAGACGGTCTTGGCAGCATAGCCCTGGACATCGTCACGGTTGATGACGATCTGGATGACGCGGTACCACACTTCCTCGCTCACATAGTCACCAGCAATGCGTATCAGGTTAAGAATGGTGTCCACGTACCAGGAGTAGTCCACTGCGTACTTCTCAGCCAGGATGGCCACCTTGAGCACCATCTCCTCCCGGATGGAGTAATCCGCTGTCTCCAGGTAACTCAGCATCTCAGCCACAATCTGCTTAGCATTACTGCGGTCACACATCGCATAGAGCAGATCAGCTGCCCTCTGACGCACGCTCACATCACGCTCCGTCTGTGAGAGAGAGAGAGAGAGGGAGAGAGAGAGAGAGAGAGAGAGAGAGAGAGAGAGAGAGAGAAATTAAAGTTGTATTCTACAGATCAGCATATTATTTAAAAGAAGAAAAAAAGTGCAGTGCTCCTTTAAGGGGTCTGATCAGTCTGAGCACAGTGAGGTTGTGTTTATCCAGCCTGTCTGATAAATTACAAAGATGATGTTTAGGGAAAGATTCTATGAAATAAATATGTGAATAAAGTCTGATGAAGTGATGTATAGATTTATCCCATTTAATAATGTAAAACAAATAAACACTGTGTGAGATAGTGTTAATAAGAGCAATTCAGAGGATGTGTGTGATTAAAGGGCCAAAACAAGCAGGCTAAAACACACTGCGCTTACATACTGAGCTCTGTGTGCGTGTGTGTGTGTACACTGACCTTGAGGGCATTGATGACAGTCTCGATGTGTGTTTTGACGGCCTCGTGGGAGAACTCGGAACTGGCGAGTGTGCACATGCTCTCTAAGGCCAGGTAGCGCAGGTTAGTTTCTCTGTGCTGCAGGAACTGACCCAGCTGATTACACGCTCGCACCAGCAGGTTCGGCTCACTGTCACTCACACAGACACACACACACACACACACGCCAGTGAGGGTTGGCAGGTGTATCTAGCTACTAAATAAAAAATAAACTTTTCTGTTGATGTTCCAGATCATCTAACTATTAAAAAAACACTAAGTGCATGGATGTTGATGTCTGAGTGGCCACAGGAGGGACACAGGTGCAGTACTCACCTGTCATAGTGAATGATAAGAGCGATAGCCTCGAATAGGATGGCGTTCTTTGCATTGGAGTGCTGCACCTTTTTAGATTTGGGAGGTTCCTGTGCTTTGTTGAGAATCGTCTCCAGACACTCGACCAGACGGCCTTTAACGGCACCATCCTCAGGAGGAGGGTAGCACTGCAGGAGACGCAGCAGCTTACAGGACAGCCAGGGAGCAGGTACAAAGTAATACGTGTAGTCCTGCAGGTCGGTGGATGCCGAGGACACAATCTGACCAATGGAGAAAGGTGTTTAATATGATACGCAGCGATGCAAATGCAAGAATGTGTGCGCGCATGTAAACACACTGCATAAAAGAGACACACCCTGCTGAGACGGGACACGGCCAGGGACACGCACGTCTTAAACTCGTCTGGGTTTTTCTGGCTGAGGCAAGTGATGAGAGAGATCGCTGCAGTGACCACACCCTGGAACACAAACACGATAGAATGAAGCACAAATGTTATAAAAAGCAGATGTTAGGAGTAGAAATGAGATCTTTCAAGCTGATGAGATGTATTGTTCACTAGAGTTACTGCACAAGAGCTTTAATGTTCCAGAGGGGAAAAAAGGTTAAATTTATACATGTAGCTTATATACAGGTACACATCTCTGATCACTGACATGTAAATAGTAAAAAGTACCTTTAAACAGATCGAATAAACACTAAAACTTTAAGACACTGCCGCTAAATTCATTTAGAAGCTGTTTTTCTTGTAGTCTAATTATTTACATTTCTTTTTAAAACAAATTTAACAGATGAACAAATGTAAACACACAAGCTGAAGGCTCGCAGCAACAAACCTTTATGCTACAGCAAATAAACTATAGAAATCTAAGTGCAATTATCAATTTTTTTTTATACCTTAGATTTGTACAAATAACCCGCAAAACATGATAAAACATTTAAGCCATGGCTTTTGCAAAAGTCTATAGTCAGTGAGAAAAACACAGTAACTTCAACATACCTGATAAATTAAACTCGAGACCCAATATTAAAACACCTAGCATTAAAAAACCTTACCTAATCCACCTTTAATACTATTTTTCCATTTCAGATACAAATCATTATTAAAATTTCTTGGGCATGACCTACAGTTAAACTATTACTAAAAGAATACAATTATACTATAATTAAAGAATAAAAACAGCACAAAGACTCTCAGGAGTATAATATCCACAACAGCTGCTCTTAATTTCCATTTGGAAAGAAGGTATAAATATCTGCCGTGGGTGTGTCCTCTTTTCATAAACCCTGCATGGGGACTAGAGCAGAGGATGGGTCAGTGTTTTTAATGATCAGAAATCAGAAAAGTTTTTATTGCCAGGAACAGCAAAGGGTTCGCAAAGAGCACTTTACAGTACTAGGAATTTGTCTTGGTGTCAGGTGCAAACATATACACAGATAAAATTTTAAAACAATAAAATAAACTATAATAAATTAAATAAAAGCTGTTAACAGCAAGTGACTTACGTGTTGCAATTTACAATGTAAAAGTGTAAGTGAAATTGAAGGAGACTGTCCAAACATATATACAGGTAAAGTATGTACACAATCGATAAGTGTTTAGATGTGAATAATGTGGAGATTGTTGTGTGTGAAGATCAGAGAGGAAGCAGTGCAGGACTGCAGCAGTGAGACTACAGAGCTGTACACCACACTCCATGGAGAAATGACGCTATAATTAGTAATGGTGGTGCTGGGAGTGTTTTTCCAACTCAGACCCACCATGTGCTGGTCATTCAGTAAATGTACCACTCTGGACGTCCACTCTCCCATCAGCACCAGGTCTGGAGACGTTTTATACAAACGCAGCAGACACAGAGCAGCTGACTGTTTCACACTGTCCATTGTGTCCCTGAAACACACACACACACACACATGTAACGTTAACCACACCTCTTTCACAACTGATATATATCCTATAACTACATATCCGTATTAATTCTATACTGTATACATGTTATATCATATTTTATATATGTTTCTCATATGTTTGACGGAGTTCAGGACAGGACATAGAACAGCCATAACATTTAAAACAAGCCACATGTGTAAATCAAAATAAACAGAAGCTAAGCTAATGCTGAGGATTCCTCACTGCGACTGCCTCTCTGCCTCCTCCATGATCAATCTGAACACTCAAGACTCGTTTATTTTGGAATGAAGCCATAAATACTTGTTTACACACAAACAGCAAAAACAGACGTTTTACAGCATTTTTCACAACGCTGAAATTTGTGTGTCCAAAGCTCCAAGAAGCGTGTACTGATTATGGAATAGTTCTGTTTCTGCACAGATGAAGCGCTAATTCAGTTACACAGCCTCTGACCAACTCTCCACCTTGTCCAGATCTTCAGTAATCTCTAGCCCTTATTTCCTCTCTCACACCTGCCTCGTTCTCTATATGCACTCTATCACACACTCATTTTTGTAGGTGGCTTATTTTCGGTTCCTTCTGTTCTAGCGTTTCGGTTCTCCCACCCTGCCACCAAGATGCGCGGGATCTCTCCAGCGAAGGCCTCGGCCATCTCCCTGCTGCCCACGTTGGCGATGCAGTGCAGGGCCAGACACATGAAGGTGGGGTTCCTGCTGGACAGGTCGTTCTTTATGGCATTATTGATCAGCCTAATCAGTTCACTGTTGCTGTTCACCAACACAGAGATGAACAGATAACCCTGAGAGAGAGAGAGAGAGAGAGAGAGAGAGAACCCAAAACATGAACTCAGCAGGCATCACTGTACTATTAGGTTGTCATAGGGAGGGACAATATTTACATATTCATGTATATTCACAGATTTTAATGAGATTAGTATAAGCTTCTAGGTCATTTTTAAACTTGAGAAAGAAAACACAGAGAGTGTGCTGTTTCATAGAAAAATAATCAACATCGAGGTTCGGTGATGAAGTTTCAGTTTCAATCCCATAGTTGATTTCCTATAACAGCAGGTATAAACAGAAGAGTGAGAGAGTCAGGTGAGGGAACATCTATCTCTTTTGGAGTTAAAAAAAACAAAAAACCTGCAGCTTGTTTCATCATGTTACTGAGAAACCCAAAGAAGTGTAAATTCCTCTGCCCTGAAGAGGTCAGAAAACTTATTGAAACACAGCACTGACACTGGAGACTCCATCCACACATGAAAAAAAATTTATCAAATTACATTTTTTGTTGTAATCAGTTTAGGTGAACGAGTCATTAGTAAGGGGACAATAACAGAAGCAGTGCAGTAATATAAACCTGTGGTTTCCAGCTGCCCTACAGTCAGAGCTGCTGTTCTACAGAATTAAATCAACAGCACTGAGTCAAAGAGAGACCATTTATTTGATTTATTTAAATTATATGACTATTTTACTGGTCAGGAGGTTGGCAGGACTACAGACTGTGCTGAACTTCAGTCTCCAGGTCATTAAACTGCAGTTCATCTGGCAAAATGTGTTAATGCTTTAGATCTGTGTGTGTGTGTTTGTGTGTGTGTGATAGAGAGAGACAGAGAGAGAGAGAGAGAGAGAGAGAGAGAATGTTTCTTTTAATCTAGCCCGAGAATCCAGCCTGTGTCTTACTGAAGACCACACACAGATGCTTACTGAGAACAATATAGCTAAGCGTGTGTGTGTGTGATCTGTATACAGATGGATGAACTGAGACAACGATAAACTTCTGAGATAATGATCACTCACACACAGGAGCAGTTTAAAAAGCAACCGTACCAAACACATCCCAGGAAACCTGTGATTTAGATTCATTCAGAACACCATAGTGAGTGTGGATGACTGATTCAGAAATTCCAGAGATTCAGAAGACCACAAGGTTTCTGTGCTGCTCTCTTTACCATCTCCTACACTGTCCTTATCCATGGACCTCCTATCTGACCTCTATCTTTTAAATCCAGGAACACTGAAACAATCTAAGAGAATTAAGAGCAGCAGAGTAAAAGAAACCACAGCTCCACACACAACAGGTCTTTAACATTCACTTCTGTCCAAATTCTCATCTGAAGTGAGTTCTGCCAAGACTGCCTTCTAAAAGGAGAAGCTGAAAACTTCTGCCCAGGATCCCTACAGCAGCCCATCCCCTCCCCAGTGCTCCAGAGCATCTCACAAGCCCACCACTCCTTCATCACCACTACCAAGCTAACATCCGGTCATCTACCAGCTGCATTCCAGAGAGCAATGCTGAATCCCATCCTGAAGAACCCCACTCTGGATCAACTTCTAAACCACTTCCCAAAGAACTTAATTTAATATTTAAACTAAAAATATGCGGTCTGTGTGTGTATTTTTCTTACCACTTCCCTTCCCAACAGAGTTTTTTTTAGACTGATAGTCCTTTTAGTCTGCAACCTATCAAACCTGTATCAGGACATTTTTACTGATAAAGAAGTCAGAGCAGGTCTGTAGCTCTGGAGAAGACTCCAAACACCAGAGATGTAAACCTCCATCTAAATGTCTGTCTGAAATCATGGAGTCTGCAGCTCTCAGTATTTTTCCTGCTGTAATGACGAAAAGAGGAGAGGGGGATAGAGTAGAAGAGGAGAGGAGGACAGAGGAAGGGGAGTAGAGAAGAGGGGGATAGAAGAGAGGAGGAGAGGGGGATAGAGAAGAGGGGAATAGAGAAGTGTAGAGGGGAATAGAGGAGAGGAGAGAGAGAAGAGAAAGGGGAGGGGATAGAAGAGAGGAGAAGGGAGAGGGGGATAAAGGAGAGGAGGAGAGAGAAGAAGAAGAGTGGTCTCAGTCCATTTCTAAGTGAACTGTGATCCGAACGCTCATTTGGTAAAGATTTGTTTAGATTTCTGCATGGTCGTATCCCTGACCAATGAACAGACTTTTATGAGCATGTGGTCAGACACCTAACAACTCTTTATTTTCACTTCATTTCATTTATGTTCAGGGGGAAAACACGCAGCAACCAAACCAAAACTTCCTGAGAACACGGAAAACCAGATCCAGGCCTGATCCAGAACACGAAAAACCAGATCCAGGCCTGATCCAGAACACGAAAAACCAGATCCAGGCCTGATCCAGAACACGGAAAAGCAGATCCAGGCCTGATCCAAAACACGGAAAACCAGATCCAGGCTGTTCCAGACAACGGAACACCAGATCCAGACTTGATCCAGAACACAGAACACCAGATCCAGAACACAGAAAACCAGATCCAGGCCTGTTCCAGACAACGGAACACCAGATCCAGACTTGATCCAGAACACGGAAAACCAGATCCAGGCCTGATCCAGAACACGGAAAACCAGATCCAGACCTGATCCAAAACACGGAAAACCAGATCCAGGCCTGTTCCAGACAACGGAACACCAGATCCAGACTTGATCCAGAACATGAAAAACCAGATCCAGGCCTGATCCAGAACACGGAAAACCAGATCCAGGCCTGATCCAGAACACGAAAAACCAGATCCAGACCTGATCCAAAACACGGAAAACCAGATCCAGACCTGATCCAGAACACAGAAAACCAGATCCAAAGCACGGAAAACCAGATCCAGGCCAGATCCAGAACACGGAAAACCAGATCCAGAACACAAAACACCAGATCCAGACTTGATCCAGAACACGAAAAACCAGATCCAGGCCTGATCCAGAACACAGAAAACCAGATCCAGGCCTGATCCAGAATATGAAAAACCAGATCCAGAAAAACAAAACACCAGATCCAGACCTGATCCAAAACACGGAAAACCAGATCCAGACCTGATCCAAAACACGGAAAACCAGATCCAGGCCTGATCCAGAACACAGAAAACCAGATCCAAAACACGGAAAACCAGATCCAGGCCGGATCCAGAACACGGAAAACCAGATCCAGGCCTGATCCAGAAAACAAAAAACCAGATCTAGGCCTGATCCAGAAAACAAAAAACCAGATCCAGGCCTGATCCAGAACACGAAAAACCAGATCCAGGCCTGATCCAGAAAACGACAAACCAGATCCAGACCTGATCCAGAACACGGAAAACCAGATCCAGGTCTGATCCAGAACACGGAAAACCAGATCCAGGCCTCATCCAGAAAACGAAAAACCAGATCCAGACCTGATCCAGAACACAAAACACCAGATCCAGACTTGATCCAGAACACAGAAAACCAGATCCAACACGAAAAACTGAATCCAGACCTGAACCAGAACACGGAAAACCAAATCCAGACCTGAACCAGAACACAGAAAACCAAATCCAGGCCTGATCCAGAACACGAAAAACCAGATCCAGACCTGATCCAGAACACGGAAAACCAGATCCAGGCCTGATCCAGAACACGGAAAACCAGATCCAGGCCTGATCCAGAACACGAAAAACCAGATCCAGACCTGATCCAAAACACGGAAAACCAGATCCAGACCTGATCCAAAACACGGAAAACCAGATCCAGGCCTGATCCAGAACACAGAAAACCAGATCCAAAGCACGGAAAACCAGATCCAGGCCAGATCCAGAACACGAAAAACCAGATCCAGAACACAAAACACCAGATCCAGACCTGATCCAAAACACGGAAAACCAGATCCAGACCTGATCCAAAACACGGAAAACCAGATCCAGGCCTGTTCCAGACAACGGAACACCAGATCCAGACTTGATCCAGAACACAGAACACCAGATCCAGAACACAGAAAACCAGATCCAGGCCTGTTCCAGACAACGGAACACCAGATCCAGACTTGATCCAGAACACGAAAAACCAGATCCAGGCCTGATCCAGAACACAGAAAACCAGATCCAGGCCTGATCCAGAATACGAAAAACCAGATCCAGAAAAACAAAACACCAGATCCAGACCTGATCCAAAACACGGAAAACCAGATCCAGACCTGATCCAAAACACGGAAAACCAGATCCAGGCCTGATCCAGAACACAGAAAACCAGATCCAAAACACGGAAAACCAGATCCAGGCCGTATCCAGAACACGGAAAACCAGATCCAGGCCTGATCCAGAAAACGAAAAACCAGATCTAGGCCTGATCCAGAAAACAAAAAACCAGATCCAGGCCTGATCCAGAACACGAAAAACCAGATCCAGGCCTGATCCAGAAAACGACAAACCAGATCCAGACCTGATCCAGAACATGGAAAACCAGATCCAGGCCTGATCCAGAACACGGAAAACCAGATCCAGACCTGATCCAGAACACAGAAAACCAGATCCAGGCCTGATCCAGAACACAAAACCAGATCCAGGCCTGATCCAGAACACGGAAAACCAGATCCAGACCTGATCCAGAACACAGAAAACCAGATCCCAAAACACGGAAAACCAGATCCAGGTCAGATCCAGAACATGGAAAACCAGATCCAAGCCTGATCCAGAAAACAAAAAACCAGATCCAGGCCTGATCCAGAAAACGAAAAACCAGATCCAGGCCTGATCCAGAACACGGAAAACCAGATCCAGACCTGATCCAGAACACGGAAAACCAGATCCAAAACACGGAAAACCAGATCCAGGCCTGATCCAGAACACGGAAAACCAGATCCAGGCCTGATCCAGAAAACAAAAAACCAGATCCAGACCTGATCCAGAACACAGAAAACCAGACCCAAAAGGCCAGACCAAAACACGGAAAACCAAATCCAGACCTAAACCCAAAGAACACGGAACACCAGATCCAGACCTGATCCAAAACACGGAAAACCAGATCCAGGCCTGATCCAAAACACGGAAAACCAGATCCAGACCTGATCCAAAACACGGAAAACCAGATCCAGACCTGATCCAAAACACGGAAAACCAGATCCAGACCTGATCCAAAACACGGAAAACCAGATCCAGGCCTGATGTACAAACTGCTGGTTGTGAAAGCACACACTTGTCATGTGATGACTAAGATCAGACTATTAGTTTGTGTCTCTTCACTTAAATAAAGATCATTATTTACTATAACTACATCTGACTCAAAGTAAGCAGTTTCATTATTTAGTTCAGTCGTGGTTGGATCAAATCACAGTTAATCTGAACACACACACACACACACACACACACACACATACACACAGACTACAGAAAACATGCCTCTCAGAGAAAGAGAATAGAAAATTAAAACAAGCAAAAGGGAAATGTTCAGCTGATTAATTTGCCTAAGGCAGAGGAGCAGCACACACACACGTCAGATGACCGTCTCTGTGTGAGGAAAAACGTAAATTAACACTCACTGCAGGACAAAACCCTGAAAGTGACCTCACAGGAAGTGCTCCTTCAACAAGTGATGACATCACCACATTTATTGGGGAGGAGGGGTGACAGATAATCTGCTCTCTGCTCTTTGTAGATCCACACGACTCCCTGTGTGTGTGTGCGCGCGTGTGTGTGTATTGTGGTGGTAGTGGGCTCTCAGCAGGAGATAATTAGAGCTCATAGTGAGGAGACATGTCATGTCACAGAGCAGTGAGATTACAACACATTTCCTGCAGTTAAGAATGAACAGAAAACACCTAACAGAAAGCAGGTTTCTTGGTGTGTGTGTGTTGCACTTACGATCTGTTTCTCAGTGTACTTGTTGGAGCTGAGCAGGTTCACAGCCTCCATGTGGCCAAAGTCGATGTCATGTCCCAGCAGGAAGATGAAGAGCAGCTTACACACATACTTCTTCTTGCTGTATCCATCCAGAGCCTTGTCTCCTTTAAACTTGGAGCGAATGTTGGCCAGCTCCTTGTTGATGCGCTTGATCTCAGCCTCCTTACTCTTACCTGAGAAAGAAGAAGACAGAACAGTGAGTGAATAAGATCTGACAGCTAGACTCAGACATGTGGGACAAATAAATCAGAAAAAAAATTCACACTGAGAAAATAAAATCATTACATATTTTAAAAACTAATTTTTTTAGGTTTTAATTAGACAGATTTCAAACAGAGTTTGATTTTACTTAGCCACACCTCCTTCCCTAAGAATGACAGGTACAGAGGCCACACCTCCTCCGTGAGACAGCCGTGAATGTGATGATTATGTAGGATTCGTTAGTAAACTGAACAAAACTAAAACAACCTAAAGCCCAGAAACAGAGCTACATTATAATTATACAGAACCTGTGTAATCACCAGCAGCAGATTTCCCCACGGTAAAGATTAACTACATTAACAGGGTGTGGTGTGTAAACGACTCACACACACACACACACACACACACACACACACACTCACACAAACCACACAGAGCTGATAGAGGACATTCACTACTTGTACCAGTATTCTTATAATAAATGATGTGTCCTGACCCTCAGCTGAGAGCCTCACTGTGGTGTCCACTGAGACAAACCTGCAACGTCCTGAGGAACAGACAGGAAACAGCAGCATGGACCATCTGTGGGCTTGAGGGTTAAAAGGCTAGAGAACAGGAACAAGCAACAGTTCCAACGTGTGTATGTGTGTGTGTGTGTGAGTGAGATAGATGTACTATCATACAGACACTCAACGTATAATCAGACATCTCACAGTCTGATGGAGATCTTCAGCGTATAATCAGACATCTCACAGTCTGATGTGGATCTTCAGCGTATAACCAGACACATCTCACAGTCTGATGTAGATCTTCAGCGTATAATCAGATATCTCACAGTCTGATGTAGATCTTCAGCGTATAATCAGATATCTCACAGTCTGATGGAGATCTTCAGCGTATAATCAGACATCTCACAGTCTGATGTAGAGCTTCAGCGTATAACCAGACACATCTCACAGTCTGATGTAGATCTTCAGCGTATAATCAGACATCTCACAGTCTGATGGAGATCTTCAGCGTATAATCAGACATCTCACAGTCTGATGTGGATCTTCAGCGTATAATCAGACATCTCACAGACTGATGGAGATCTTCAGCGTATAATGACATCTCACAGTCTGATGTAGATCTTCAGCGTATAATCAGATATCTCACAGTCTGATGGAGATCTTCAGCGTATAATCAGACATCTCACAGTCTGATGTAGATCTTCAGCATATAATCAGACATCTCACAGTCTGATGGAGATCTTCAGCGTATAATCAGACATCTCACAGTCTGATGTAGATCTTCAGCATATAATCAGATATCTCACAGTCTGATGTAGATCTTCAGCGTATAACCAGACACATCTCACAGTCTGATGTAGATCTTCAGCGTATAATCAGATATCTCACAGTCTGATGGAGATCTTCAGCGTATAATCAGACATCTCACAGTCTGATGTAGATCTTCAGCATATAATCAGACATCTCACAGTCTGATGTAGATCTTCAGCATATAATCAGATATCTCACAGTCTGATGTAGATCTTCAGCGTATAATCAGATATCTCACAGTGTGATGTAGATCTTCAGCGTATAACCAGACATCTCACAGTCTGATGTAGATCTTCAGCATATAATCAGACATCTCACAGTCTGATGTAGATCTTCAGCATATAATCAGATATCTCACAGTCTGATGTAGATCTTCAGCATATAATCAGACATCTCACAGTCTGATGTAGGAATCTAAAGGGGTTTCTCTCTGACACACTTCTGCCTTTCACCCCTTACAAATGACTCCACCCCCTAAACTGAGCTCATCTATACACCAACACTTCAGCTAAACATTCCCTGTTTAATCTCAGGTGTAGCTTCATCACATTCAAGTTTTAAAGCCAACATCTAAACATGACGTGTCCTTCACTCATCCAGCATGCTAACCCTCAGAAGTGCAGCAGAATAACGGTGAAAGCCTGATAAACACTATCATCAGCATCCAGACAGACTGACCCGTGCTGCTGGAGACGGATACTGACGCCAGGGTCACGCTGCTTAACTCCACTAAGATATCTGATGTAGTTTTTGTAAACTGTTACAATTCAGGCTCCATCTAACTCTTAATGGTTCCACAGACAGTTCCTGTTCTGTACAAGAACCCTTTAAGAAAGCCAGCACACTGAAGTGTTGAAGGAACCGAGCGTGGTGATGAAGGTAAAACCTAAACATATGCATTATAACACACACACACACACACACTTCACGTCTCAACACATTTTACTAAAACTAGTCCTTTCACATTAAAATAAAAGTATTTACGACGAGCTCATATTGAATCGATTACATCTAGCAAAGGCAGCGCATTCAAACACACAGAGAGAGAGAGAGAGAGAGAGAGAGAGAGAGAGAGAGAGAGAGAGAGAGAGAAAAAGAAAAAAGAGACAGAGAGAAGTAACCAGTCACTAATAAGTCAATAATAATAAAGAAAGCCCAGGTGAGGAGGTGAACTCACAGTTCCTGATGTCCGAGATGAACACGGCTAATCCCCGCATCCCGTCTCCCTTCGACACAGCCGGCATCTTTACGCTCTCCTGTCTCACTCTACTCTCTCTCCTGTCTCACTCTACTCTCTCTCCTGTCTCAATCTACTCTCTCTCCTGTCTCACTCTACTCTCTCTCCTGTCTCACTCTACTCTCTCTCCTGTCTCACTCTCTAGCACTCGGCTTACAAATGACTTCCAGATGGAAATGTGTCTTGACCAAAAAGGGCTCGGTTAGCGAAAACACCGAGTTAGCCCAGAAGCTAATGTATTGGAAGCTCGTGGTTCTTGGTGTTTTATTTAGCTAGCTTGCTAACGTGGCTAGCGGTTTGTCCAGCTGGAGGATCCGGTGAGGTGTTCCGAGACGGTTGGATTGAGGTCACGGTGAAAGCACTTGACGTTTCCTCTAACACGAATTCATTCAAACCGAATCAAAGCAACGATTCACTCCGGATCTGGATAAATCCACCGGACAGTGACGGACGACCTGTAAATATTTAGATAACCGTCGTTAGGAGTTGAGAGGTTATTAAAGACGACACGATGGAGAAATTAACCGATTCGGTATCCGGGCTTTTTCTGCTCGCTGTGAGTCAGCTAGCTAACAGCTATGCTAGTGCTAGGACACCGTCAGGAGAGTCTTCATCACCCAAAACCCGACACACTCAACGCGCTTAACTAAATTGTCTTTCTCAGGTTAAATGTATAACGCTAAACGCTTCCCACGGCGCCGGTTTACGTGCCTTTCCACTCCGTCGATACCAACGGACAAGGCTCGTGACGGAACAGGCAACGGGGCACGAGACGTTTTTATTTTTTTTTTTTCCCTTTCCTCTCAGCGAAAGGATTCTATAAGCGTTTCCTCACGGTAAGCCCCGCCCACTGATTTGATTGGCTGCACGCGTTTACGTCATACCTGAAAAGCCTGTTTATTAGCTCGTTTGTAAATCGGTTAAATGTCGTTACGCGCTCTGATTGGTGTAATGTCTATACGAGACACTAATATTTCTTTTTATTCTCCTGTACTTTAGTGGTTTTATTTTTTTGTGTCATTTATAGCATTTTTTAATGGAAAAAAACCTGAAAATGAATTTATTTAGTGTACATAAAAATTAATTCTGCGTTCGTAATTAGAATCTAAAACATAACACAGCAAAAAATTATAATCCTGAGGATTAATACATTTGCATAATGCTGTCGCATCTAATAAACAAACAAATACATATTTACATACATACAAACATGAATCATTACAATTTTATGCGACTACTTTTGTAGTGTATCCTCTAGGTTATTTTATTAAAGTATAATATTATTAAAGTGAATGAGCTTTTCTTCTGAAGCCATTTCATGACTTTTTTTGTATTTTAAAAGCTACTACTGATTATTCTGCTCATATAATCTTTCTTCCATTACACTGCTAGTGTTAACGCTGTACTCCCCACACACACACACACTCCCCCACACACACACACACACACACACACACACACCTCTGCCACTGCACTGTGATGGTGTCTTGTCCTTTGGGCATTGCCACAATCACAAACACAGCAGTTCATAGAGTTACAACATCTTCATCATAAAGTTTCATAACACACAATAAAGCAAAAGGAATGTGCACCCTGACCTTTATACACATATAGGTGTGATGGTCAGGGGGGCACATACTTTTTGTGTATGTAGAAGATGGGTCTATACTTGAACTGTATCTGCTCTGTATGGAATAGATCTTCCATTCCTCTGGAGCTGACCTCCATACAGAAGCTCTCCAGATGTTTCTCAGCACTTTTCAGGACTATTCTCTCTTTCTACTGTATGGAGCTTTTTAACAGTACAAGCAAATACTCCACCTTGTGTCCTCTCCTGTAAACAGCACGCTCTCGAGTGTTCAAAAAAAAAAAAAAATAAATAAATAAATAAAAAAAAAAAAAAAAAAAAATATATATATATATATATTTTAAATATATATATATATATATATATATATATATATTATATATATATATATATATATAATGAAAGATAAAGTTTAGAAATAAAAGTCTAATTATTGCTAATTTCACACTCAGGTTCACATTAAAGCCATTATGTCACGTCACAGTATTTTTTATATCTTGAGCAGTGATGCTAAGAGCAATTTTGTACACAAGTATATTTTCAGCAGGACAGATTTCATTCAATTTAAAATATATATATATAAAGACTCTTGTGATTACTTCGAGCTAAATACTGCTATAACTTTTACATAAAAATTCATAAAAATCACATTTACAGTCACGTTCACAGCCTCCAGAGAAAACGATACTCTCCCGTTCAACCAATGAGGACACTAGTTCAACGAAAAGGGGCGGGATAATAAAGGTGGAGCAACGCCGCGACGGACCAATCAGCGAGCAGCGGTGTAGAGGCGGGAGGAAGAGGGACGGGTTTATGTTGTGTAGCCGCGCTGAAGGACTCGTACCATTCATCAGGCAAATGGCGGAGATCGCTGACAGGATGGAGGTGAGAGCTGCAGCACACAAAGAGCGGCCCGGTTACACCGGTGTGTGAGGGGCAGAATAATCACTGTGTTTATGGTTAGGTTTCGCTTCGGCTTCAGATGTGCGTTATCGGGATCTCTCTCTTGCTCTTTTTAAGCAACGTGCTAAATGCGTACTGCGCATCATCCATTTTGAACAGCTAAGCTAACGCTAGTTTAACTCGCAGAATCCGCTAACTGTTAACGGTACGCTCTTTTATCGTGATAGCTTAGTTGAAAGTAACGCGTTTCCTTTTACGAGGTTCGTTTGGACTTTTCTCTGAGTAGAAAGCAGTCTGTGTGATACATGCTTAGATTTCTCGCTGAATCACACTAGCCAGTCCGCTAGCTAACCGAATAATTAGCTCGTGCACACACCGCATGGGATTAGTTTCTGTATAGACCACCTGTGTTAGGACAAGTCCCACCTCTTTGCTACGATTGGCTAGTCGCAAGAACTCTCGATGATGTGATTGGCTAGACCAGAAGTTATCCTCTAAGTGGGCTGATCTAGCAGTCCATCCTAACGCAAGGAGGCGGGGTTTGTTCGAGAACGGGTGCGAATGCAAAGTTTAAACCGCATGGAATTTAAAAAAAAAATGTTTTCGCCAGCTAACATTTATGCTTACAACCAGGTTTTCTACAGTCATTGTAGTTTTTCAGGTTAAAATATGCGCGGCGGTGTGACTACGACACAAGCACGTTAGAGCTGTAAAGTAGTTATCTAGTAGCTCCACGTTGTTAGCATGGTTGCTTTGCTAATAGCTAGTCTGAGTTACCGGCTAAAGCTGCTCACATGGCATAGCGTAATGATGGAGAGAGATGCTCTTCACGCGCTTTAACTGATGTTTACTGATTTATCCGTTAAATAATATTTATATTTCTATCAGCATACTCTGTAAATAGTAGTACTGTGTGTGTTAATGTCTCCACGTGCTCCTGTCTTTCCACCGGAGGTGTCACAGGGAGAGAGCTCAGAGAAGCCTGCTGCTGAGGACATGACGTCCAAGGACTACTACTTCGACTCCTACGCTCACTTTGGGATCCATGAGGTCAGACCATTAGATCTGGGTCCTGATTGTAAAGTTCTAACGTCTCCCATCATGTCCTCCTGTCTCACACTCTTCCCTACTGTCTGTAGGAGATGCTGAAGGATGAAGTCCGCACCCTCACCTACAGGAACTCCATGTTCCACAACAAGCACCTGTTCAAGGACAAGGTGGTGCTGGATGTGGGCAGTGGCACCGGCATCCTGTGCATGTTTGCAGCCAAGGCAGGAGCCAAGAAAGTCATTGGTGTGAGTGTATTTTACATGTGCACGCATGCAGAGCAGTCTTTCTCTACTAAACTCATTACAGTAACTTCTGATCTGGGGCACCTTTCATAAGAGCTGTTGAAGTGGGTGTGGCCTAATATGCTAATAAGCGTGATTGTTTCCTCAGTGAGATTTAGCACTGTTCACTTGTGACTGTAGAAGCCCTCATCAAGCTCCACCCAATTCAGAGAGATTATAGGACTCATGGTAGAATACATGCAGGTGTTTAACATGTCATGAACTTTGTAGTGATGGTAGTGGTGAGGTTGCCAGATCCTTGTTAAAGACTTGTTCTGAGGTTTGAAGTATAAACTCTGCTGTTGATTTTTGTAGATTGAGTGCAGCAGCATATCTGACTATGCGGTGAAGATCGTCAAGGCCAACAAGCTAGATCACAGTAAGCACACACGCCTTACTGCTCTGGGTTTTAAATCTGAGTGTCTACTTCCTCTGACTTCACTTCCTCTTGTTGTTCCAGTTGTGACCATTATCAAGGGTAAGGTGGAGGAGGTGGAGCTCCCAGTGGATCATGTAGACATCATCATCTCTGAGTGGATGGGTTACTGCCTGTTCTATGAGTCCATGCTCAACACGGTCATCTACGCCCGAGACAAGTGGCTGGTGAGGATCAGAGTCTTACTGTCAGAATATTGACCCTTACATGCCCACTGTCACAGAGCAGAAGATGAACATCGTCCAAAACCATGAGACCTTCACTGTAATCCAACACAGAGTCTACACCATGTCGCACATTAAACATACAGGTGCATCTCAATAAATTAGAATGTGGTGGAAAAGTTCATTTATTTCAGTAATTCAACTCAAATTGTGAAACTCGAGTATTAAATAAATTCAGTGCACACAGACTGAAGTAGTTTAAGTCTTTGGTTCTTTTAATTGTGATGATTTTGGCTCACATTTAACAAAAACCCACCAATTCACTCTCTCAACAAATTAGAATACTTCATAAGACCAATAAAATGGGGCATTGGTGGCTCAGTGGTAGCCACTGGATGCGGTGCCGGTCCCAAGCCCGGAAAAATGGGAGGGTTGCGTCAGGAAGGGCATCCGGTGTAAAACATTTGCCAAGTTGTTGTGCGGACCAGTTGGTCCGCTGTGGCGACCCCGAACAGGGAGCAGCCGAAAGCAACTTCTTCAGAAGACCAATAAAAAACATTTTTAGTGAAATGTTGTCCTTCTGGAAAGTCTGTTCATTTACTGTACATGTACTCAATACTTGGTAGGGGCTCCTTTTGCTTTAATTATTGCCTCAATTGGGCGTGGCATGGAGGTGATCAGTTTGTGGCACTGCTGAGGTGGTATGGAAGCCCAGGTTTCTTTGACAGTGGCCTTCAGCTCATCTGCATTTTTTGGTCTCTTGTTTCTCATGTTCCTCTTGACAATACCCCACAGATTCTCTATGGGCTTCAGGTCTGGTGAGTTTGCTGGCCAGTCAAGCACACCAAGCATGAAGTGCGCCAAAATTTCTTGGTAAACGGGTGCAGTGACTTGGACCACTGGGCAACAGTCCAGTTCTTCTCCTTAGCCCAGGTAAGACGCCTCTGATGTCGTCTGTGGTTCAGGAGTGGCTTAACAAGAGGAATATGACAACTGTAGACAAATTCCTTGACACGTCTGTGTGTGGTGGCTCTTGATGCCTTGACCCCAGCCTCAGTCCATTCCTTGTGAAGTTCACTCAAATTCTTGAATGGATTTTGCTTGACAATCCTCATAAGGCTGCGGTTCCCTCGGTTGGTTGTGCATCTTTTTCTTCCACACTTTTTCCTTCCACTCCACTTCCTGTTAACATGCTTGGATACAGCACTCTGTGAACAGCCAGCTTCTTTGGCAATGAATGTTTGTGGCTTACCCTCCTTGTGAAGGGTGTCAATGATTGTCTTCTGGACAACTGTCAGGTCAGCAGTCTTCCCCATGATTGTGTAGCCTAGTGAACCAAACTGAGAGACCATTTTGAAGGCTCAGGAAACCTTTGCAGGTGTTTTGAGTTGATTAGCTGATTGGCATGTCACCATATTCTAATTAGTTGAGAGAGTGAATTGGTGGGTTTTTATTAAATGTGAGCCAAAATCATCACAATTAAAAGAACCAAAGACTTAAACTACTTCACTCTGTGTGCACTGAATTTATTTAATACACGAGTTTCACAATTTGAGTTGAATTACTGAAATAAATGAACTTTTCCACCACATTCTAATTTATTGAGATGCACCTGTATACCTGATGGTTTAATGAGCTGCACTTCACCAAACAAAACAAAAATAAAGGACAATCTGGTGTGAAATAAATTGTTCATCAGCATAAAATATTTTACACCTGAACATTGACTGATTATTTATAAAAACATGGCATATTTTATTATTTCAGAAATCTTTTAGTAAGTCTATTAGTCTATAGCAGAATAAATCTCCATATTTGTCTGGGTTAGGGTTAGTGGAAGTGTGTGTGTCTGTGCTGAAGGGAATGCAGATGTTTCACACACTTCATGTGCTCTTCATGCAGAAACCTGATGGACTGATTTTCCCGGACAGAGCCACACTGTACATCACTGCTATCGAGGACCGGCAGTACAAGGACTATAAAATCCACTGTGAGTTGTGTGTGTGCTGTACTTTTGTGAGAAACCCTGCTGGTTTTCTCCACATGGTGTGTTGAAGATCTCTTCCTCTGCTCTGTCAGGGTGGGAGAACGTGTACGGCTTCGACATGTCCTGCATTAAGGAGGTGGCCATCAAGGAGCCGCTGGTGGACGTCGTAGATCCCAAACAGCTGGTCTCCAGTTCCTGCCTCGTCAAGGTAGACGAGCTACTCAACCGTTTACTTCTACAGATGTTTTATGTTAATGTGAGAGGTGAAATATTAATGTGTGTGTGTGTGTGTGTCAGGAGGTGGACATCTACACGGTGAAGATTGAGGACCTGTCCTTCACCTCACCCTTCTGCCTGCAGGTGAAGAGGAATGACTACATTCACGCTCTGGTCACTTACTTCAACATCGAGTTCACACGCTGCCACAAGAGAACCGGCTTCTCTACCAGTGAGTCCCTGTGGAACATCTCCTTGCTTCTCCGGCCACAGAGCTGACTCTAACCCAGCTTCATGTGGTTTCGGAGCTTTTTAAACACTTGAATTTGATTGGTTTATTCAGAGACAATGTTGTTATGAAGGAGGTGGTGTTTTATCCCTCAGGAAATTGATACTTCAGAAGCTCCTGGGTTAAAGTTGAAAACTTTCTCTCGGTTCTCCTCAGGTCCAGAGTCTCCGTACACCCACTGGAAGCAGACTGTCTTTTATCTGGACGATTATTTGACAGTGAAGACTGGAGAGGAAATCTTTGGCACCATCAGCATGAAACCCAACATCAAGAACAATGTAAGTCCTCAGACTGCAGATACTGAATATTCTCCTGAAACTCTGCAACACACAGTGCTTTATTCCTCTTACACCTCATCACTCACTACCCCACACACTCTTCTGAAGATCTTTAACACAATCACTGTCCAGACTGTGATGAAGTGCTGTGATTGGACAGAATCATCCCCTTGTGTGTGTATTTGTGGTGTTGATCAGTGTGTTTGTGTTTTGCAGAGAGACCTGGACTTCACTGTAGACATCGACTTCAAGGGTCAGCTCTGTGAGATGTCCAAGACCTTGGAGTACAGGATGCGCTAAATCTTGTGTGCGTGTGTGTGTTATTGGGGGAGGGGCACCTGAGGGAGGTGTGTGTGTGTGTGTGTGTGTGTGTGCACGCTCATTCCTTTTAGCTGGAGCTCTTGTGCTGATGGAGATGGCCACTGAAGGACTTCTACACATACACACGGACACTTTGAGTTTCTGTACAGTGATGGACGCAGTGGTGTTTTTATTGTGCAATATTCACACAGTGCGTTTGTGGGTTTTTTTTTTTTTGTTTGTTTTTTTTCCATCTTTCTTCTTTCTTTCTTTTTTCCCCTGTACTGGAGTTTTTTTGCACCCAGTAACAAGGTGTCTTGATTTTTCTCTCTCTCTCTCACACACACACACACACACGCCCTGGCTCCCTGTCGCCTGTACATAGTGTTCATGTTCAGCCACTCTGACCTGTTGTGCAGTCATGGATCCTGTCGTCATGGCAACGTGCCTGTCCTGTTTGATTTTTAGTCTTTAGTTGGTAAGAAGAGCCTCCTGTGACGGTTTGGTTGCTCCTCTCTCCCTCAGCGTGTGTGTTTGGGGCGAATGCAAGCCGATCATTGGTGTATTTTTGAAACTCCGTGTACTAATCCACCATCTTCTGTGTTAAAGGGTCATGTTACGAATTCGGGCC
>JAUCMX010000016.1:153298-164314 GCA_033459395.1 Hemibagrus guttatus | reverse complement strand
GATCTTCAGTGTGTGTGTGATGATGAGTGTGTCTGATCTTCAGTGTGTGTGTGTGATGATGAGTGTGTCTGATCTTCAGTGTGTGTGTGTGATGATGAGTGTGTCTGATCTTCAGGTTATAGATTATCAGGTGATGTTAGTGACTGAAGATGATCTAGACTTAATTTTTAGCTCCATTATTCAAGTGTAAAACCACAGAAGTAAAAGTTTGTGTGTTGAGAGGACACGTGTGTGTGTGTTGAGAGGACACGTGTGTGTGTGTGTGTGTTGAGAGGACACGGTGGACATTCAGGTTTTTGGCTGAAGTTCTCCTTTAATGTTTAATGGGTGTCAATTTATTGGAACTGACAGGTGGAGGAGGGCGGGGCTCGCTTCTGCACTTTGGGGATAATGAGATGTTTCATCACGCCTGATTGGCTGGGAGAATGTGCTGATGTTGTGTTTATTCTCTCTCTCTCACACACACACACACACACACACACACACACACACACACACACGCACACTCGATAGTTCTTCTTATTGTGGTTGTGTGTGCGTGCGTGCGTGTGTGTGTGTGTGTGTGTGTGTGTGTGAGATAAGACGATTTATAAGCACATGCACTGTTGGGTGGTGTCTGTGTGTGCGTGTGTGTGTGTGTGTGTGTGTGTGTGTGTGTGTGTGTGTGTGTGTGTGTGTGTACGTGTGTGCACTGTACTGATAATAAAGCTGGGTTCTGTGAGAAGTGTGTACTCGACTTGTTGGTCCTGTGTGTAACTGCAAACATGATCTATTAGTCTTTTTAAACAATCATGTCTTGTTATCAGTGTGTACGTCTGTGTGTGTGTGTGTGTGTGTATGTGTGTGTGTGTGTGTGTGTGTGTGTGTGTGTGTGTTTGAAGACTAAAAACAGCTAACATTAATGACATTTTGCAGCAGGGTATATTTCCTCACATCTCTCGTCATATAAATAGCTTCTGTATGTGTGTGTGTGTGTGTGTGTGTGTGTGTGTGTGTGTGTGTGTGTCTGTATGTGTGTGTGTGTGTGTGTGTGTGTGTGTATGTGTGTGTGTGTGTCTGTGTGTGTGTGTGTGTGTGTGTGTGTGTGTGTCTGTATGTGTGTGTGTGTGTGTGTGTGTGTGTGTGTGTGTGTGTATGTGTGTGTGTGTGTGTGTGTGTGTGTGTTCTGGACACATGATCCATGGTCACAGTAAATTGACCCCTCGTCTGATCTGGAGTGTTTCCCCTGGCAGCAGTAAGGGTGTGGCTGCTCACTATCACATTTCCACACAGTTTGAGTCTGTTAAAGCGATTATGTGGTCACTGATATGGCTGTCACATGATCTGTGTGTGTGTGTGTGTGTGTGTGTGTGTGTGTGTGTGTGTGTGTTTGGCAGTATAAAAGATAATGGAGAATCAGCATGTAAGGAGCTGATGGAGGCGTTCACTGCTTGTGTAAAGAGCAACACTACAGCATCATGAGGAGCTCTGACTCACACGACAGGTGACACACTCACACTCACACTCACACACACATACACACACACACACAAACACACACACACACAGCACAGGTAACACACACATACAACTGATGTAACACATGGTACAAATAACACACACACACACACACACATACATTTAAACTGTTTTGTGACTGTTCATTGTCCCCATTATTGTGTGAATTAAGGTGTGTGTGTGTGTGTGTGTGTGTGTGTGTGTGTGTGTGTGTGTGTGTCTGTCTGTCTGTCTGTCTGTCTGTCTGTCTGTTTGTGTGTGTGTGTGTGTGTGTGTATGTGTGTTCTGTTGTTTCTCCACATTCCCAGAATTCCATGGAGTTAATGCCTCGGGTGTGATCTGGCATCAGAAACCCCCACACCTCTTCTCTGACCCCCATCCCCTCATCAACCCCCTGTACAGTGTAGATGGTATCTTCCTGATCTAATGGTATCTTCCTGAGCACCCCGCCAAAACCCCCCCAGGGCTGATGATCAGATCCGATGGTATCTTCCTGTTCCCCCTCCTACAAAGGTCTGATGATCTGATCTGATCTGATGTGGCAGTTTGAGGAACTCTTGTGTGTTTTTTATGTAAACTGTTTGTTTCAGATTCTTCCATAAAAATGAAATAAAGTTTTAAACATCAGGAGAGTGTTTGTTTTTGTCAATCTGATAGTAATTTCTGCATTTATGAGTTCGTTCCTGGCTCTTTAATAATCATACATCATCATCATCATCATCATCATCATCATCAGTTTTAAGACTAAACCTTATTCCACAGAATATCCAAGTTCACCCAGATCTGATTCTGATGACACACTGATGAGATTCAGACTTTCTTATGCAGAAGCTCTCAGCCATGCGGTCAGATGGAAACCGATCAGATTCCGATCAGAATCCAATCTGTGAAGTGTAACTGAACCCACAACCATCTGCTGACAGAAATCCCACTCATGATGCACCTTTAATGTCTGATCACATGTGAACATCATGTTGCTGTGGTGTGTAGCGCCTCCTCACAGCTCGATCTTCTCGGTTCTCCTTATTCTTCTAACCTCTGTAAGATTGTGCCAGTCGGCTGATTGGCTATGCTAAATGACGCCCAGGTCTGAATGTGTGTGTGTGCAGGGTGCCTTCCAGGGGGATTATCCAACACTGTACCCAGTATTCCTAGGAACAGAGTCCAGCTCCACTGCCACTCTGACCAGGATGAAGTGTCCACTGAAGATGACCAGAGAAGCCTGTGAAAACCCACACAGACATGTGAGACAGAACACATGAAGCTGTGAGGAGACAGAGCTACACACTGAGACCTGCATAAAGTTTTGCAAAGATGAGAAAACGTGACAGAAGACATGGAATGCTAAACCCTAATACTTATTATTCACTTCCAACAGAAGACACTAATAATAACACTAATGTGTGTGTGTGTGTGTGTGTGTATGTGTGTATATTCAATTCAATTCAATTCAATTCAATTCAGTTTTATTTGTATAGCGCTTTTAACAAAGAGCATTGCCTCAAAGCAGCTTTACAGAACATAAGAAACAATAAACATACAAACAAACAGTCCTAGATGTTAGACAAAATTTTCCCTAGTGAGCGAGCCTGAGGTGACTCGGGCGACTGTGGCAAGGAAGAACTCCCTCAGATGGTATTAGGATGCTTAGATGGCATCCTCATCTGGGTGACACCGGACAGTGGGATTATACTTTATTATAAACACCGGACAGTGTGATTATACTTTATTATAAACACCGGACAGTGGGATTATACTTTATTATAAACACCGGACAGTGTGATTATACTTTATTATAAACACCGGACAGTGTGATTATACTTTATTATAAACACCGGACAGTGGGATTATACGTTATTATAAACACCGGACAGTGGGATTATACGTTATTATAAACACCGGACAGTGGGATTATACGTTATTATAAACACCGGACAGTGTGATTATACTTTATTATAAACACCGGACAGTGTGATTATACTTTATTATAAACACCGGACAGTGGGATTATACTTTATTATAAACACCGGACAGTGGGATTATACGTTATTATAAACACCGGACAGTGGGATTATACGTTATTATAAACACCGGACAGTGTGATTATACTTTATTATAAACACCGGACAGTGGGATTATACGTTATTATAAACACCGGACAGTGGGATTATACGTTATTATAAACACCGGACAGTGTGATTATACTTTATTATAAACACCGGACAGTGTGATTATACTTTATTATAAACACCGGACAGTGGGATTATACGTTATTATAAACACCGGACAGTGTGATTATACTTTATTATAAACACCGGACAGTGGGATTATACGTTATTATAAACACCGGACAGTGTGATTATACTTTATTATAAACACCGGACAGTGGGATTATACTTTATTATAAACACCGGACAGTGTGATTATACTTTATTATAAACACCGGACAGTGGGATTATACTTTATTATAAACACCGGACAGTGGGATTATACTTTATTATAAACACCGGACAGTGTGATTATACTTTATTATAAACACCGGACAGTGGGATTATACGTTATTATAAACACCGGACAGTGGGATTATACGTTATTATAAACACCGGACAGTGTGATTATACTTTATTATAAACACCAGACAGTGTGATTATACTTTATTATAAACACCGGACAGTGGGATTATACGTTATTATAAACACCGGACAGTGTGATTATACTTTATTATAAACACCGGACAGTGGGATTATACGTTATTATAAACACCGGACAGTGTGATTATACTTTATTATAAACACCGGACAGTGGGATTATACTTTATTATAAACACCGGACAGTGTGATTATACTTTATTATAAACACCGGACAGTGGGATTATACTTTATTATAAACACCGGACAGTGTGATTATACTTTATTATAAACACCGGACAGTGGGATTATACTTTATTATAAACACCGGACAGTGTGATTATACTTTATTATAAACACCGGACAGTGGGATTATACTTTATTATAAACACCGGACAGTGGGATTATACTTTATTATAAACACCGGACAGTGGGATTATACTTTATTATAAACACCGGACAGTGGGATTATACGTTATTATAAACACCGGACAGTGGGATTATACGTTATTATAAACACCGGACAGTGTGATTATACTTTATTATAAACACCGGACAGTGGGATTATACGTTATTATAAACACCGGACAGTGTGATTATACTTTATTATAAACACCGGACAGTGGGATTATACTTTATTATAAACACCGGACAGTGTGATTATACTTTATTATAAACACCGGACAGTGGGATTATACTTTATTATAAACACCGGACAGTGTGATTATACTTTATTATAAACACCGGACAGTGGGATTATACTTTATTATAAACACCGGACAGTGTGATTATACTTTATTATAAACACCGGACAGTGGGATTATACTTTATTATAAACACCGGACAGTGGGATTATACTTTATTATAAACACCGGACAGTGGGATTATACTTTATTATAAACACCGGACAGTGGGATTATACGTTATTATAAACACCAGACAGTGGGATTATACGTTATTATAAACACCGGACAGTGTGATTATACTTTATTATAAACACCGGACAGTGTGATTATACTTTATTATAAACACCGGACAGTGGGATTATACGTTATTATAAACACCGGACAGTGTGATTATACTTTATTATAAACACCGGACAGTGGGATTATACGTTATTATAAACACCGGACAGTGTGATTATACTTTATTATAAACACCGGACAGTGGGATTATACTTTATTATAAACACCGGACAATGTGATTATACTTTATTATAAACACCGGACAGTGGGATTATACTTTATTATAAACACCGGACAGTGTGATTATACTTTATTATAAACACCGGACAGTGGGATTATACTTTATTATAAACACCGGACAGTGTGATTATACTTTATTATAAACACCGGACAGTGGGATTATACTTTATTATAAACACCGGACAGTGGGATTATACTTTATTATAAACACCGGACAGTGGGATTATACTTTATTATAAACACCGGACAGTGGGATTATACTTTATTATAAACACCGGACAGTGGGATTATACGTTATTATAAACACCGGACAGTGGGATTATACGTTATTATAAACACCGGACAGTGGGATTATACTTTATTATAAACACCGGACAGTGGGATTATACGTTATTATAAACACCGGACAGTGGGATTATACGTTATTATAAACACCGGACAGTGTGATTATACTTTATTATAAACACCGGACAGTGGGATTATACATTATTATAAACACCGGACAGTGGGATTATACTTTATTATAAACACCGGACAGTGGGATTATACGTTATTATAAACACCGGACAGTGGGATTATACGTTATTATAAACACCGGACAGTGGGATTATACTTTATTATAAACACCGGACAGTGGGATTATACGTTATTATAAACACCGGACAGTGGGATTATACTTTATTATAAACACCGGACAGTGGGATTATACGTTATTATAAACACCGGACAGTGGGATTATACTTTATTATAAACACCGGACAGTGGGATTATACTTTATTATAAACACCGGACAGTGGGATTATACGTTATTATAAACACCGGACAGTGGGATTATACGTTATTATAAACACCGGACAGTGTGATATGAACAATGTCCTTTCTGCAGTGATGTATAGTCAGTTGTGTGATGCAGATACAGCATGTGTAGAAAGTTGTGTGTAAATTAATTAGGAGCTTGTTGTCATCCACATCGGGTTAACAGCGTTGCTTTGAATACTCCCGTCCTCACAAAGCAGAACCCGGCTGGAGCTGGTCCATCTCTAGATGCCTCGGGATGGGTAGAAGAAGGGAAACAAATGGAAAGTAATTAGTGTAGCATATATATATATATATATATATATATATATATATATATATATGTGTGTGTGTGTGTGTGTGTGTGTATGTGTGTGCATGTATGTGTGCACGAGTGTATGTGTGTGTGTATGAGTATATGTGTGCGTGTGTGTGTGTATATGTGTGTATGTATGAGTATAGGTGTGTGTATGAGTATATGTGTGTGTATGTATGAGTATATGTGTGTATGAGTACAGTGTGTGTATATGAGTATATGTGAGTGTGTGTGTATGAGTATGTGTGATGTGTGTGTGTATGAGTATATGTGTGTGTGTATGAGTATATGTGTGTGTGTGTGAGTATATGTGTTGTGTGTGTATGTTTTTATGTGTGTGTGTGTATGAGTATATGTGAGTGTGTGTATGAGTATATGTGAGTGTTTTTATGAGTATATGTGTGTGTTTTGAGTTTTGTGTTTGTATGAGTGTGTGTGTGTGTGAGTATATGTGGTGTGTGTGTATGAGTATATGTGTGTGTGTATGAGTATATGTGAGTGTGTGTGTATGAGTATATGTGTGTGTGTATGAGTATATGTGTGTGTTTTATGAGTATATGGGGTGTGTGTATGAGTATATGTGTGTGTTTTGTTTGTGTGTGTATGAGTATATGTGTGTGTGTATGAGTATATGTGAGTGTGTGTGTATGAGTATATGTGTGTGTGTATGAGTATATGTGATGTGTGTATGAGTATATGTGTGTGTGTGTATGAGTATATGTGAGTGTGTGTGTATGAGTATATGTGTGTGTGTATGAGTATATGTGAGTGTGTGTATGAGTATATGGGGTGTGTTTTATGAGTATATGTGTGTGTGTATGAGTATATGTGTGTGTGTATGAGTATATGTTGTTGTGTGTATGAGTATATGTGTGTGTGTGTATGAGTATATGTGAGTGTGTATGAGTATATGTGTGTGTGTGTATGAGTATATGTGAGTGTGTGTGTATGAGTATATGTGAGTGTGTATGAGTATATGTGTGTGTGTGTATGAGTATATGTGTGTGTTTTTATGAGTATATGTGTGTGTGTTTTGGTTTGTTTTTATGAGTATATGTGAGTGTGTGTGTATGAGTATATGTGAGTGTTTTTATGAGTATATGTGTGTGTGTATGAGTATATGTGAGTGTGTATGAGTATGTGTGTGTGTGTATGAGTATATGTGTGTGTGTATGAGTATATGTGTGTGTGTGTGTGTGTATGAGTATATGTGAGTGGGGTATGAGTATATGTGAGTGTGTGTGTATGAGTATATGTGTGTGTGTATGAGTATATGTGTGTGTGTTTTGGTTTGTTTTTTATGAGTATATGTGAGTGTGTATGAGTATATGTGTGTGTGTGTGTATGAGTATATGTGAGTGTTTTTATGAGTATGTGTGTGTGTGTATGAGTATATGTGTGTGTGTATGAGTATATGTGTGTGTGTGTATGAGTATATGTGAGTGTGTGTGTATGAGTATATGTGTGTGTGTATGAGTATATGTGAGTGTGTATGAGTATATGTGTGTGTGTGTGTATGAGTATATGTGAGTGTGTGTGTATGAGTATATGTGTGTGTGTGTGTGTATGAGTATATGTGAGTGTGTATGAGTATATGTGTGTGTGTATGAGTATATGTGAGTGTGTGTGTATGAGTATATGTGTGTGTGTGTGTGTATGAGTATATGTGAGTGTGTATGAGTATATGTGTGTGTGTATGAGTATATGTGAGTGTGTGTGTATGAGTATATGGGGTGTGTGTGTATGAGTATAGGGGTGTGTATGAGTATTGTGGTGTGTATGAGTATATGTGTGTGTGTGTATGAGTATATTTTGGTAGTGTGTGTGATGAGTATATGGGGTGTGTTTTATGAGTATATGTGTGTGTGTAGAGTATGTGTGTGTGTATGAGTATATGTGTGTGTGTGTATGAGTATATGTGAGTGTGTATGAGTATATGTGTGTGTGTGTATGAGTATATGTGAGTGTGTGTATGAGTATATGTGAGTGTGTATGAGTATATGTGTGTGTGTGTGTATGAGTATATGTGTGTGTGTGTATGAGTATATGTGAGTGTGTATGAGTATATGTGTGTGTGTGTATGAGTATATGTGAGTGTGTGTGTATGAGTATATGTGTGTGTGTGTGTGTGTATGAGTATATGTGAGTGTGTGTATGAGTATATGTGAGTGTGTATGAGTATATGTGTGTGTGTGTGTATGAGTATATGTGAGTGTGTGTATGAGTATATGTGAGTGTGTATGAGTATATGTGTGTGTGTGTGTGTATGAGTATATGTGTGTGTGTATGAGTATATGTGAGTGTGTGTGTATGAGTATATGTGTGTGTGTATGAGTATATGTGAGTGTGTGTATATGAGTATATGTGTGTGTGTGTGTGTATGAGTATATGTGTGTGTGTATGAGTATATGTGTGTGTGTGTATGAGTATATGTGTGTGTGTCTGTGTGTGAGTATATGTGTGTTTGTATGAGTATATGTGTGTGTGTATGAGTATATGTGTGTGTGTGTGTGTGTGTATGAGTATATGTGTGTTTGTGTATATGAGCATATATATGTGTGCGTGTACATATGTGTGTGTATGAGTATATGTGTGTGTGTGTGTGTGTGTATGAGTATATGTGTGTGTGTGTATATGAGTATATATATGTGTGCGTGCACATATGTGTGTGTATGAGTATATGTGTGTGTGTGTGTGTGTATGAGTATATGTGTGTGTGTGTGTATATGAGTATATATATGTGTGTGTGTACATATGTGTGTGTATGAGTATATGTGTGTGTGTCTGTGTGTGAGTATATGTGTGTTTGTATGAGTGTGTGTGTGTGTATGAGTATATGTGTGTGTGTATGAGTATATGTGTGTGTGTGTATGAGTATATGTGTGTGTGTATGAGTATAGGTGTGTGTGTGTGTATGAGTATATGTGTGTGTGTGTGTGTGTGTATGAGTATATGTGTGTGTGTGTGTGTATGAGTATATATATGTGTGCGTGCACATATGTGTGTGTATGAGTATATGTGTGTGTGTGTGTGTGTGTGTATGAGTATATGTGTGTGTGTGTATATGAGTATATATATGTGTGCGTGTACATATGTGTGTGTATGAGTATATGTGTGTGTGTGTGTGTGTGTGTATGAGTATATGTGTGTGTGTGTATATGAGTATATATATGTGTGCGTGTACATATGTGTGTGTATGAGTATATGTGTGTGTGTGTGTGTGTATGAGTATATGTGTGTGTGTGTGTATATGAGTATATATATGTGTGTGTGTACATATGTGTGTGTATGAGTATATGTGTGTGTGTCTGTGTGTGAGTATATGTGTGTTTGTATGAGTGTGTGTGTGTGTGTATGAGTATATGTGTGTGTGTATGAGTATATGTGTGTGTGTGTATGAGTATATGTGTGTGTGTATGAGTATAGGTGTGTGTGTGTATGAGTATATGTGTGTGTGTGTGTGTGTGTATGAGTATATGTGTGTGTGTGTGTGTATGAGTATATGTGTGTGTGTGTATGAGTATATGTGTGTGTGTATGAGTATATATATGTGTGTGCGTGTATGAGTATATGTGTGTGTGTGTATGAGTATATGTGTGTGTGTGTGTGTGGGTGTATGAGTATATGTGTGTGTGTGTATGAGTATATGTGTGTGTGTATATGAGTATATATATGTGTGTGTGTGTACATATGTGTGTGTATGAGTATATGTGTGTGTGTGTGTGTGTATGAGTATATGTGTGTGTGTGTATATGAGTATATGTGTGTGTGTAGTTGAGTATATATATGTGTGCATGTACATATGTGTGTGTATGAGTATATGTGTGTGTGTGTGTATATGAGCATGTGTGTGTGTGTATGAGTATATGTGTGTGTGTCTGTGTGTGTGTGTATGAGATGTGTGTGTGTATGAGTATATGTGTGTGTGAGTGTATGTGTGTGTGTGTGTGTGTGTGTATGCTCCCGCCTGGTGGTCATGGTCAGAACTACACATTGCGGAGGAAACGCTGCAGAAACCCGCTGGAGTGACTGATAGCGTTTATTTTGTTTATTTTGTGTAGATTTTATTACACACAGTCTCATAAAGCTCAATAAGGAGAAATTATTTAGAGGAATAATTCCATTTTAATTTGTTTGTAAGTGGTGTTAAAGGCACTTTTACTCATTTTCCTACTTTGTACTTAAAGGAGAAAAACGTGGAGGATTAATTATTTTTGGTTTATTGCAAAATACAAATAAAATATAGACAGTGTTTTATGTACATTAAATGTAGTGATTTGAAGCCAAAGCTCCTGAATATTGTAGAAAGTGTGTAAATGTGAGAATAATGTCCAGTGTGCTTAACTGCTGAGAGGGACGGACAGGATGCGCGTTCACGAGGACTCGCGTAGGGCGGGGACGCGCGGGCGCAGGGCTGAGGAGGAGAGAGGAACCCGGATGCTGATGCTGATGGAGAGAGAAGAAGGAAGGAGAAGGAGGAGAGGATAAAAAAAAAGAAAACCCACACACAGAGGAATGATCCACCGGGCCGAGGGAGCGCTACACTCAGCGCCTGGATCACGAAGCGTCTGAAAGG
>JAUCMX010000016.1:145798-150798 GCA_033459395.1 Hemibagrus guttatus | reverse complement strand
GGTGTGTGATGGTGTATAATGGTGTGTGATGGTGTAATGTGGTGTATAATGGTGTGTGATGGTGTAATGTGGTGTATAATGGTGTGTGATGGTGTATAATGGTGTATAATGGTGTGTGATGATGTATAATGTGTGTGATGGTGTGTGATGGTGTATAATGGTGTGTGATGATGTATAATGTGTGTGATGGTGTGTGATGATGTATAATGGTGTATAATGGTGTGTGGTGGTATGTGATGGTGTATAATGGTGTATAATGGTGAATGATAGTGTATGATGATGTGTGATGATGTATAATGTGTGTGATGGTGTATAATGGTGTGTGATGGTGTGTGATGGTGTATAATGGTGTGTGATGGTGTATAATGGTGTATAATGGTGTGTGATGGTGTATAATGGTGTGTGATGGTGTATAATGGTGTATAATGGTGTGTGATGGTGTATAATGGTGTGTGATGGTGTATAATGGTGTGTAATGGTGTGTGATGGTGTGTGATGGTGTATAATGGTGTGTGATGGTGTAATGTGGTGTTTAATGGTATATAATGGTGTGTGATGGTGTATAATGGTGTGTGATGGTGGTGTGGTGTGTGATGGTGTATAATGGTGTGTGATGGTGTATGATGGCGTGTGATGGTGTGTGATGGTATATAATGGTGTATAATGGTGTATGATGGCGTGTTATGGTGTATGATGGTGTGTGATGGTGTATAATGGTGTATAATGGTGTGTGATGGTGTAGTGTGGTGTGTGATGGTGTATAATGGTGTATAATGGTGTGTGATGGTGTATGATGGCGTGTGATGGTGTGTGATGGTATATAATGGTGTATAATGGTGTATAATGGTGTGTGATGGTGTAGTGTGGTGTGTGATGGTGTATAATGGTGTATAATGGTGTGTGATGGTGTATGATGGCGTGTGATGGTGTGTGATGGTATATAATGGTGTATAATGGTGTATGATGGCGTGTGATGGTGTGTGATGGTATATAATGGTGTATAATGGTGTATGATGGCGTGTGATGGTGTGTGATGGTGTATAATGCTGTATAATGGTGTGTGATGGTGTGTGATGGTGTATAATGGTATATAATGGTGTGTGATGGTGTATAATGGTGTATAATGGTGTGTGATGGTGTATGATGGCGTGTGATGGTGTGTGATGGCATGTGATGGTGTGTGATGACGTATAATGGTGTGTGATGGTGTATAATGGCGTGTGATGGTGTATGATGGCGTATAATGGTGTGTGATGGTGTATGATGGCGTGTGATGGTGTATGATGGCGTGTGATGGTGTGTGATGGCGTGTGATGGTGTGTGATGACGTATGATGGTGTGTGATGGTATATAATGGTGTATAATGGTGTATGATGGCGTGTGATGGTGTGTGATGGTGTATAATGCTGTATAATGGTGTGTGATGGTGTGTGATGGTGTATAATGGTATATAATGGTGTGTGATGGTGTATAATGGTGTATAATGGTGTGTGATGGTGTATGATGGCGTGTGATGGTGTGTGATGGTATATAATGGTGTATAATGGTGTATAATGGTGTGTGATGGTGTAGTGTGGTGTGTGATGGTGTATAATGGTGTATAATGGTGTGTGATGGTGTATGATGGCGTGTGATGGTGTGTGATGGTATATAATGGTGTATAATGGTGTATGATGGCGTGTGATGGTGTGTGATGGTATATAATGGTGTATAATGGTGTATGATGGCGTGTGATGGTGTGTGATGGTGTATAATGCTGTATAATGGTGTGTGATGGTGTGTGATGGTGTATAATGGTATATAATGGTGTGTGATGGTGTATAATGGTGTATAATGGTGTGTGATGGTGTATGATGGCGTGTGATGGTGTGTGATGGCATGTGATGGTGTGTGATGACGTATAATGGTGTGTGATGGTGTATAATGGCGTGTGATGGTGTATGATGGCGTATAATGGTGTGTGATGGTGTATGATGGCGTGTGATGGTGTATGATGGCGTGTGATGGTGTGTGATGGCGTGTGATGGTGTGTGATGACGTATGATGGTGTGTGATGGTATATAATGGTGTATAATGGTGTATGATGGCGTGTGATGGTGTGTGATGGTGTATAATGCTGTATAATGGTGTGTGATGGTGTATAATGGTATATAATGGTGTGTGATGGTGTATAATGGTGTATAATGGTGTGTGATGGTGTATGATGGCGTGTGATGGTGTGTGATGGCATGTGATGGTGTGTGATGACGTATAATGGTGTGTGATGGTGTATAATGGCGTGTGATGGTGTATGATGGCGTATAATGGTGTGTGATGGTGTATGATGGCGTGTGATGGTGTATGATGGCGTGTGATGGTGTGTGATGGCGTGTGATGGTGTGTGATGACGTATGATGGTGTGTGATGGTGTATGATGGCGTGTGATGGTGTATGATGGTGTGTGATGGTGTGTGATGGCGTGTGATGGTGTGTGATGACATATCTTCTTCTTCTTTCGGCTTTTCCCTTCAGGGGTCTCCACAGTGAATCATCTCTCTCCACCTATCACTATCTTCTGCATCCTCAACCCTTGCACCCACTAGCTTCATATCCTCATTAATTCCATCCATATACCTCCTCTTTGGCCTTCCTCTTTGCCTCCTGCCTGGCAGCTCCATGTCCAACATTCTCCTACCAATATACTCACTCTCCCTCCTCTGAACATGTCCAAACCATCTTAATCTGGCCTCCCTAACTTTGTCCCCCAAACGTCCAACATGAGCTGTCCCTCTGATGTACTCGTTCCTAATCCTGTCCAATCTTGTCACTCCCAAAGAGAACCTCAACATCTTCAGCTCTGCTACCTCTAACTCTGACTCCTGTCTCTTCCTCAGTGACACTGTCTCTAAACCATACAGCATGGCCGCTCTCACCACTGTCCTGTACACCTTCCCCTTGATTCTCGCTGATATTTTCCTCTCACACAGAACTCCCCACACCTTTCTCCACCATTCCAACCTGCCTGCACTCGCTTCTTTACCTCTTTCCCACACTCTCCATTACTCTGGACTGTTGACCCCAAGTACTTAAACTCCTGTACCTTCTTCACCCTGTAACCTTACTGTTCCACTTCCCTCCCTTTCATTCACACACATGTACTCAGTCTTACTACCACTGACTTTCATTCCTCTTCTCTCCAGCGCAAACCTCCACCTCTCCAGGTTTTCCTCCACCTGCTCCCTGCTCTCACTACAGATCACAATGTCATCTGCAAACATCATTGTCCAAGGAGACTCCTGTCTGACCTCCTCTGACAACTGGTCCATCACTATAGCAAACAGGAAGGGGCTCAGAGCCGATCCCTGATGCAGTCCCACCTCCACATTGAACTCCTCTGTCTGATCTACAGCACACCTCACCACTGTCCTGCTCCTCTCATACATGTCCTGCACCACTCTGACATACTTCTCTGCTACTCCTGACTTCCTCATACAGTACCACAGCTCTTCTCTTGGCACCCTGTCATACGCTTTCTCCAAGTGTACAAACACACAGTGCAACTCCCTCTGACCATCCCTATACTTCTCCATCAAAATTCTCAGAGCAAAAATTGCATCTGTTGTGCTCTTTCTGGGCATGAAGCCATACTGCTGCTCACAAATTTCCACTCCCTTCCTTAACCTAGCTTCCACTACTCTTTCCCATAGCTTCATTGTATGGCTCATCAACTTTATCCCCCTATAGTTACTGCAACTCTGCACGTCACCCTTATTCTTAAAGATCGGCACTAACACACTTCTTCTCCATTCCTCAGGCATCCTCTCACTCTCTAAAACCCTGTTGAACAAACTAGTTAAAAATTCCACTGCTGCCTCTCCCAAACACTTCCAGACCTCCACCGGATGTCGTCAGGACCAACTCCCTTTTCCACTTTTCATCCTCTTCAAAGCCTTCCTGACTTCATCCTTTCTAATCTTATCTACTTTCTGTTCCACAGAGTTCACCCCTTCTACTTTTTTTTCCCCTCTCATTTTCCTCATTCATCAGCTCCTCAAAGTATTCCTTCCCTCTCCTCTGTACACTCTCCTCACTTGTGAGCACCCTTCCCTCTCTATCCTTAATAACTCTAACTTGCTGCACATCCTTCCCATCTCGATCCCTCTGCCTAGCTAACCTGTACAAGTCCTTCTCTCCTTCTCTAGTGTCTAACCTAGTGTACAACTCGTCATATGCCTTCTGCTTGGCCTTAGACACCTCCCTCTTCACTCTGCGCTGTAACTCCTTGTATTCCTGTCTATTCTCTTCAGTCCTGTCCATGTCCCACTTCTTCTTGGCTAACCTCTTCCTCTGGACACTATCCTGAACTTCCTCATTCCACCACCAAGTCTCCTTATCTTCTTTCCTCCTTCCAGATGACACACCCAGCACCTTTCTCCCTGCCTCCCTGATCACTTCTGCTGTAGTTTCCCAGTCATCTGGCAGCACTACCTGACCACCCCGAGCCTGCCTCAACTTTTGTCTAAATTCCTCACAACATTCCCCCTTTTTCAGCTTCCACCACTTGGTTTTCTTCTCTGTCTCTATCTTTGACCTCTTCTTCTTACAGACCATCAAAGTCATCCTACACACCTCCATCCTATGCTGTCTGGCTACACTCTCTCCCACTACCACTTTACAGTCACTAATCTCTTTCAGATTGTCTCTTCTACATAGGATGTAGTCTACCTGTGTTCTCCTACCTCCACTCTTGTAAGTCACTCTATGCTCCTCCCTCTTCTGAAAATAAGTGTTAACCACACCCATGTCCATCCTCTTAGCAAAGTCCACTACCATCTGTCCTTCAAGGTTTCTTTCCTTAACTCCAAACTTGCCCATCACCTCCTCATCACCTGTGTTCCCCTCGCCAACATGTCCATTAAAATCTGCTCCTATCACCACTCTCTCACCCGTGGGAATACTCTCCATCACCTCATCTAATTCACTCCAGAATCTCTTTTTCTCCTCTAACTCACAACCTACCT
>JAUCMX010000016.1:125000-145298 GCA_033459395.1 Hemibagrus guttatus | reverse complement strand
AAGTTTGTTCCTGTCGCTGGAACGCTGGTTCTCAGGCATAGGAGGTGTTTTCCCCCTTCAGGATTTTATTTTTGGGCCAAAATACACAGCAAAACAAAAACACACTGTAGTTCTGCTCAATGTTTTTATCTGGAACAGCGAAACTGTCGATCTGGATATCGTTTGTTGTTTTGTTTTTTTTCCTTCTCATTCTAGAGTTTTTTTTCTATCTATTTATCCCTTCTTATTTATTCTGCATTTGTTTTTATCTGCTTTTGATGGTATGATATGATGCATTTTTTTTTTGTCCAACGTGGCATCCATGTAACCCAATAAAGGGTTTTTAAAATTCAAATTCTCTCTGTCTCTCTCTCTGCCCCCCCCCTGTCTGTCTCTCTCTCTCTCTCTGTCTGTCTGCCCCCCGTCTCTGTCTCTCTCTCTCTCTCTCTCTCTCTCTCTCTCTGTCTCTGCCCCCCCTCTGTCTTTTGACCACCAATTAGCTGGAGTGTAAAAAGTTGTTTATTCCCTCAGTATAAATCATACCTGATAAGTAAAATTTTGAAGAGGTTATTGTGCCATTAAAGGTACTAAAGAAGTCTTGTGTGTAGCTGTCTCTCTCTCTTCCTGTCTGTCTCTCAGTGGGGGTCGTAACGAGCCCTGTCCGGAGCAGCCTCCTCCCAGGCGAGTGTGTGTGAAGAGGATCCTGTCTCTGACGGAGCTGGACCCTGATGTGTTGGACAGCATGCACTCTCTGGGCTGCTTCAGAGACAGAGTTAAACTCACCCGAGACCTGCAGTGTGAAGAGTGAGTGTGTGTGTGTGTGTGAGTGTGAGTGTGTGTGTGTGTGTGTGTGTGTGTGTGTGTGTGTGTGTGGGGTAGTGTGTGTGAGAGTGTGTGTGTGAGTGTGTGTGTGAGTGAGTGTGTGTGTGAATGTGTTTGTGTGTGTGTGTGAATGTGTTTGTGTGTGTGAATGTGTTTGTGTGTGTGTGAGTGAGTGTGTGTGTGTGAATGTGTGTGTGTGTGTGTGTGTGTGCGTGTGTGAGTGTGTGTGTGTACATTTAGTCTGTCACAGTCTTCAGTGTCTTATGTTTGTTTCCTTACACTGAGCTAGGTACATCTCCTAGTGTTATGTATAGTGCTAAGTGTCTGTCCCTCACTCTTTGTCTCTCTCTCTCTCTCTCTCTCTCTCTCTCTCTCTCTCTCTCTCTGTCTCTCTCTTGCTGTCTCTCTCTCTCTCTCTCTCTGTCTGTCTTTCTGTCTCTGTCTTTGTCTCTCTCTCTCTCTCTCTCTCTGTCTCTGTCTCTCTCTCTCCCTCTCCCTCTCCCTGTCTCTCTCTCTCTCTCTCTCTCTCTCTCTCTCTCTCTCTCTCTCTCTGCCTGTCTCTCTCTCTCTCTGTCTCTGTCTCTCTCTCTCCCTCTCCCTCTCCCTGTCTCTCTCTCTCTCTCTCTCTCTCTGCCTGTCTCTCTCTCTCTCTGCCTGTCTCTCTCTCTCTCTCTCTCTCTCCCTGTCTCTCTCTCTCTGTCTGTCTGTTTGCCTGTCTCTCTCTCTCTCTCTCTGTCTCTCTGTCTCTCTCTTCCTCTTTCATTCTCTAAGAGAAAACCAGGAGAAGATGATCTACTACCTGCTGCTGGACAGGAAGGAGCGCTACCCCAGTTATGAGGATGAGGATCTTCCTCCCAGGAATGATGTTGGTGAGAGCGCTGATGCTGCTGTGGCAGTAACCCACATCTGGATTGTGTTCTGTTTAAGCTGTCCAGTTAAATGTCTCTACATTTTAAAACATCTGTTTAACCCGAAACATTTCACAGAAGAGTGCTGAACTTTTATCCTTACCTAAATATTCTGTGATAGAGAAATGAGCATGTAATGTACGACATGTAAGACATTAAGAAATAATGAGACGTGTGTGTCGCACAGTACACACGGCGAACTGGAATAAGCCATAGCAACGTAGACTGCTGTTAAAATGTGGAACACAGGTAAAGTCTCCTGAAATAACATTGCTATTAAAACCGGTTTGAAAACTTTAGCGTTTTGAGATATCTGTGATTGATTTAAACAGAAAGTGCTCGCACCCTGGGGCGTGTACTAAATGTGCACGCCATTAAACTCGGAGTGCAACTTCCTGTTTTGATCATGTGACACCGTTATTTTCTTTTAACATTCTGTTTTCCTGCCCTAAAAAAATGCATAAAACCCAGAACACATGAGAGAGACATGTTCTCCTGCAGTCAGAACCTCAGAGCCATGAGCTGTGAGACGGTTACGGGAGCAGGGCGTGTGACTGGTGTTACTGGATTAACTGGTTTTATGACGAGTCTAATCTAATGTCTACAGAGGTCTGTGCTCTGATCTTCTGTTCATGTTGTAAAGCATTTCAGATTTTATTTTATTTTTATGTTTTATAAAGTCATCTGGTGGTTGAAGTGAATAGAGGATGAGGTTTACGGACAATTTTACAGTTTAATATAAACTTTTTAGATTATAGATCTTTATAGGTCCTGAGGTATTTATTCCAGGTTTCTCTTTGAGACACTAATGCAGTTTGAAGAAGGCTACAGTAAGATGTGTAATAGATACGCTCATACCATGTGTTTTATTTGATATAGATGTGTGACATGTTCGTATTTGGTGTGTTCAGACCCTCCTCGGAAACGTGTGGACTCTCCCATGCTGACCCGTCATGGCCGCTGCCGGCCAGAGAGGAAGAGTCTGGAGGTACTGAGCGTGACGGATCAGGGATCCCCGACTCCTCCCCGCCGAGCCCTCGACACCTCCGCACACAGCCAGAGGTCAAAACTACACAACATTTCTCCAGCTTGATGACCATCTCTAATGTCCTGTGGGGTTTATAGGGTACACTAAGTAGGGAATAGGGAGTAGGAAATGGGGACATGTGTAAGGAGGTAGTGAAGACACTGGATTATTGATTGGAAGGTTGTGAGTTCAAATCCCCGGACCTCCAATCTGCCACTGCTGGAGTCTCCTGCTTAGCCCTTAACCCTCAACTACTCAGAACCTGGGTGTAAATGCTGTAAAAATGTAAATATGGATTATAGAGTACAGATTAGGGAATGAACTGATGAATGAAATGAAATTTAAAGTTAAGGTAATGATTATTTTGAATATTTTGCTGTAATTACTGCTGCATCACCACAATCAGTGCTTCATTTAACTGTACAACAGATCTGCTCTCTCACTGCACACACACACACACACACACACACAGCATATAGCTGTGTGCGTGCAGTGAGAGAGCAGATCTGTGTGTGTGTGTGTGTGTGTGTGTGTGAAATTAGAGCTGTGTTTTGTTGTGTTGCTACACAGCAGAAAGACATTGCTGCGTAACAGTAACTGAACAAACACTGGAGTTCTTTCAAAACATGAGCCACCTCATTAACACATGATTTCTGAAATCAGTGACGAACAATGAGAGGAGAAGTGAACACACACACACACACTCACACACACACACACACAGCATATAGCTGTGTCTGTTGTGCATGACTGAGAGTTTCCCCTGTGTGTAAGCAGATCTCGCTCAGTGAGTGGAGCGTCCACCGGTCTGTCCTCCAGCCCCCTGAGCAGTCCGAGAGTAAGTCCTGTCTGCGTTTATTCTGTGTTAAAGACAATCACTCGAAATGAATATAGTTGCTGTGTTTTATTAGTGTTCATCTACTTCACACTGTTCCATTCAGAATCATAAGTCATGCCATGGACCTGACACACACACACACACACACACACACACACACTGCACAGTTTTTCATTAACCTTCAGCTAACAACAAATATTAACAATTTCCTGTGAAACATTCTCCTTCTGTTGAAGTGTGTGTCATTTTCCTGACTTGTGTCCACGCCCAGTGTAACTCTGTTCTTGCTAATCATGAGCTCTAGCTCTCATTAACTCTCATCCTCATTGCTGTTCTCTTCACCTCTCCATTCTTCTGTCCTCCTCCATCCCTCTGTCCACTTTCTCTCCCGCCTCGTCAGAGTCCGGTTTTCACCTTCAGCCAATCTGAGGTCGCCTCTGCCTCCACCAAGCAAGCCAAAGATCCCAAAGTGGGGAGCGGCCCCGCCCCTCGGGCAGCCCAGCGCGTGTCTGACCAAAAAACACAGACGCTTCCGTCCAAGGCTGCAACCGAGCGGCCACATCTGCAGTCTATGAAGTCTCTCCCCCTGCAGACGCCACCCTCCCCTTCCCCTTCGCCGTCTCCACTCCTCTCCCCCATCCCTCGTTTCTTCTTCTTCCCTGCTCCCTCCGTCCTGAAGTCCGTCACTAAGTCCATCTATCCTAACTCTACCCATGTGTCGCAGGTTACGCCCCAGGACTCCCCGCTTCCCACCCCCCTCGGAACCCCCCAGCACCCCCCTCCCACCCCACCGTCCTCCTCTTCCTCCTCCTCCTCCTCTCGGGCTGAAGGGGGCGGGGCTGGCAGCAGTGCAGGGGGTGGCTCCCTCACCCTCACTCCCCCCTCCAGCCCCGGTGCAGGTGGTGGAATGGCTGCTAGCAGCTCCGTCCACTGGAGAAGTCGTCTCAACTCCTTCAAGAACAACCTGCTGGGCTCACCACGCTTCCACCGCCGCAAGCTGCAGGGTGAGACGTCACACACCGAGGGAGAAGAATTTATTGACGCTTAGTAAGGCTTAATACTGCCAGTCATCTTCTCCCTCTTCTCACTTGTCCCTCTGCCATCACAAAATATTTTTACTGCACACTTTCGTTAATGTTCACTTTTTATATAAAGCCTTGACCATCCAAATATTAACCGAGTCCAGGGTCACAACCCGAAAAGAATGGTGAGATGTAAATCTGACAGTTAGTATAATGTCATTACTCACAGAAATGTCGTCTTTCAGGATGAACATGAATGTTCAGCAGTGTGTCATTTTGCTCGTTTTTAAATGAATGAGGAGCCTAACCACGCCTCTTCATTTAGTGTTCATCCTGTCCCTGCTTCACTGCTCACTAGGCTAGAACCTTAACACTAAAGTCTGAGTATCTGTACACTTCACTGAGCAGCAGCTTTTGCACTAAGATATATTTTTATCAGTTCAAGTTACGAATTTCTAAATCATGCATACAGACATTACGCAGCATCACTAATTCCCCAGGTTCTCAGCAGGAATGTCTGACTTCTCTTTGTTTCTTTAGTTCCTACATCAGAAGACATGTCCAGCCTCACGCCAGAGTCCAGCCCAGAGTGAGTAATGACCCCCAAAAATGAGATGATTGGGTGCTTTATGTTATGAACTGGACATGTTAGATATACAGTACCTATGTGTGTGTGTGTGTGTGTGTATGTGTGTGTGATAACTCACTGCTCTATCCTTTATAGGTTGGCTAAGAAGTCTTGGTTTGGGAACTTTATCAGTTTGGAGAAAGAGGAGCAGATTTTTGTCGTGATCCGAGACAAACCTCTGAGCTCCATCAAGGCTGACATCGTCCATGCCTTTTTATCAGTTAGTGCTGCATCTTCTGTTTCTTTTCCTCTCTTGTTTTTCTTGGTTTTTTTTTCTTTTATGCCTTCTTAACTCAATTTATAAATCATTATAAACACTGAGAGCGGGATTATAAATCATTATAAACACTGAGAGTGAGATTATAAATCATTATAAACACTGAGAGCGGGATTATAAATCATTATAAACACTGAGAGTGGGATTATAAATCATTATAAACACTGAGAGTGGGATTATAAATCATTATAAACACTGAGAGTGAGATTATAAATCATTATAAACACTGAGAGCGGGATTATAAATCATTATAAACACTGAGAGTGGGATTATAAATCATTATAAACACTGAGAGTGAGATTATAAATCATTATAAACACAGAGTGGGATTATAAATCATTATAAACACTGAGAGTGGGATTATAAATCATTATAAACACTGAGAGTGAGATTATAAATCATTATAAACACTGAGAGCGGGATTATAAATCATTATAAACACTGAGAGTGGGATTATAAATCATTATAAACACTGAGAGTGAGATTATAAATCATTATAAACACTGAGAGCGGGATTATAAATCATTATAAACACTGAGAGTGAGATTATAAATCATTATAAACACTGAGAGTGAGATTATAAATCATTATAAACACAGAGTGGGATTATAAATCATTATAAACACTGAGAGTGGGATTATAAATCATTATAAACACTGAGAGTGAGATTATAAATCATTATAAACACAGAGTGGGATTATAAATCATTATAAACACAGAGAGTGGGATTATAAATCATTATAAATACTGAGAGTGGGATTATAAATCATTATAAACACTGAGAGTGGGATTATAAATCATAAATACTGAGAGTGGGATTATAAATCATTATAAACACTGAGAGTGGGATTATAAATCATTATAAACACTGAGAGTGAGATTATAAATCATTATAAACACAGAGTGGGATTATAAATCATTATAAACACTGAGAGTGGGATTATAAATCATTATAAACACTGAGAGTGGGATTATAAATCATTATAAACACTGAGAGTGGGATTATAAATCATTATAAACACTGAGAGTGGGATTATAAATCATTATAAACACTGAGAGTGGGATTATAAATCATTATAAACACTGAGAGTGGGATTATAAATCATTATAAACACTGAGAGTGGGATTATAAATCATTATAAACACTGAGAGTGGGATTATAAATCATTATAAACACTGAGAGTGGGATTATAAATCATAAACACTGAGAGTGGGATTATAAATCATTATAAACACTGAGAGTGGGATTATAAATCATTATAAACACTGAGAGTGGATTATAAATCATTATAAACACTGAGAGTGAGATTATAAATCATTATAAACACTGAGAGTGAGATTATAAATCATTATAAACACAGAGTGGGATTATAAATCATTATAAACACTGAGAGTGGGATTATAAATCATTATAAACACTGAGAGTGAGATTATAAATCATTATAAACACAGAGTGGGATTATAAATCATTATAAACACTGAGAGTGAGATTATAAATCATTATAAACACTGACAGTGGGATTATAAATCATTATAAACACAGAGTGAGATTATAAATCATTATAAACACTGAGAGTGGGATTATAAATCATTATAAACACTGAGAGTGGGATTATAAATCATTATAAACACTGAGAGTGGGATTATAAATCATTATAAACACTGAGAGTGGGATTATAAATCATTATAAACACTGAGAGTGGATTATAAATCATTATAAACACTGAGAGTGGGATTATAAATCATTATAAACACAGAGAGTGGGATTATAAATCATCATAAACACTGAGAGTGGGATTATAAATCATCATAAACACAGAGTGAGATTATAAATCATTATAAACACTGAGAGTGGGATTATAAATCATCATAAACACAGAGTGGGATTATAAATCATTATAAACACTGAGAGTGGGATTATAAATCATCATAAACACTGAGAGTGGGATTATAAATCATCATAAACACAGAGTGAGATTATAAATCATCATAAACACTGAGAGTGGGATTATAAATCATTATAAACACTGAGAGTGGGATTATAAATCATTATAAACACAGAGTGGGATTATAAATCATTATAAACACTGAGAGTGGGATTATAAATCATTATAAACACAGAGTGAGATTATAAATCATTATAAACACTGAGAGTGGGATTATAAATCATTATAAACACTGAGAGTGGGATTATAAATCATTATAAACACTGAGAGTGGGATTATAAATCATTATAAACACTGAGAGTGGGATTATAAATCATTATAAACACTGAGAGTGGATTATAAATCATTATAAACACAGAGTGGGATTATAAATCATTATAAACACTGAGAGTGGGATTATAAATCATTATAAACACTGAGAGTGGGATTATAAATCATTATAAACACAGAGTGGGATTATAAATCATTATAAACACTGAGAGTGGGATTATAAATCATTATAAACACTGAGTGGGATTATAAATCATTATAAACACTGAGAGTGGGATTATAAATCATTATAAACACTGAGAGTGGATTATAAATCATTATAAACACTGAGAGTGGGATTATAAATCATTATAAACACTGAGAGTGGGATTATAAATCATTATAAACACTGAGAGTGGGATTATAAATCATTATAAACACAGAGTGGGATTATAAATCATTATAAACACTGAGAGTGGGATTATAAATCATTATAAACACAGAGTGAGATTATAAATCATTATAAACACTGAGAGTGGGATTATAAATCATTATAAACACTGAGAGTGGGATTATAAATCATTATAAACACAGAGAGTGGGATTATAAATCATTATAAACACTGAGAGTGGGATTATAAATCATTATAAACACTGAGAGTGGGATTATAAATCATTATAAACACAGAGTGGGATTATAAATCATTATAAACACTGAGAGTGGGATTATAAATCATTATAAACACAGAGTGAGATTATAAATCATTATAAACACTGAGAGTGGGATTATAAATCATTATAAACACTGAGAGTGGGATTATAAATCATTATAAACACTGAGAGTGGGATTATAAATCATTATAAACACTGAGAGTGGGATTATAAATCATTATAAACACTGAGAGTGGATTATAAATCATTATAAACACTGAGAGTGGGATTATAAATCATTATAAACACAGAGAGTGGGATTATAAATCATCATAAACACTGAGAGTGGGATTATAAATCATCATAAACACAGAGTGAGATTATAAATCATTATAAACACTGAGAGTGGGATTATAAATCATCATAAACACAGAGTGGGATTATAAATCATTATAAACACTGAGAGTGGGATTATAAATCATCATAAACACTGAGAGTGGGATTATAAATCATTATAAACACAGAGTGGGATTATAAATCATTATAAACACTGAGAGTGGGATTATAAATCATCATAAACACTGAGAGTGGATTATAAATCATCATAAACACAGAGTGGGATTATAAATCATTATAAACACTGAGAGTGGGATTATAAATCATCATAAACACTGAGAGTGGGATTATAAATCATTATAAACACTGAGAGTGGGATTATAAATCATTATAAACACCAGAGTGGGATTATAAATCATCATAAACACTGAGAGTGGGATTATAAATCATTATAAACACAGAGTGAGATTATAAATCATCATAAACACTGAGAGTGGGATTATAAATCATTATAAACACTGAGAGTGGGATTATAAATCATTATAAACACTGAGAGTGGGATTATAAATCATTATAAACACTGAGAGTGGGATTATAAATCATTATAAACACCAGAGTGGGATTATAAATCATTATAAACACTGAGAGTGGGATTATAAATCATTATAAACACTGAGAGTGGGATTATAAATCATTATAAACACAGAGTGGGATTATAAATCATTATAAACACTGAGAGTGGGATTATAAATCATTATAAACACTGAGAGTGGGATTATAAATCATTATAAACACTGAGAGTGGGATTATAAATCATTATAAACACTGAGAGTGGGATTATAAATCATTATAAACACTGAGAGTGAATTATAAATCATTATAAACACTGAGAGTGAATCATTATAGAGAGTGAGATTAAATACAGTTGTAAAAAGGACGATAAGTTTAATAGGATGGAATGAATTCCTATTCTATTTCTTTTTTTCTCTTCCCGGCTCTTACCTTTCCATCTCATGCCATCCCTGTGCCTCCCTTCTCTTTTCTTTTTCTTATCTCGTGTCTTCTTTTCCACCCATTTTCCTTCTTTTATTTCCCTCCGTTTTTGCTGTATTCTCATTCTTTTTTCCTGTTCCTGTTTCCTTCCCCTACTTCCTGTCCTTTTTCTGAGTGAGTTTTCACTGTAACGTCTGTCTCTGTTCCTCAGATCCCGTCGCTGAGCCACAGTGTAATCTCCCAGACCAGTTTCCGTGCAGAGTACAAAACCTCTGGCAGCTCCTCCGTCTTCCAGAAGCCCATTAAATTCCAGGTGGACATCGCCTTCTCCGAGGCAGAGCGGGAACGAGAGCGGGAGAGAGAGGGAAAAAGGGAGACTGGAATCTACAGCGTCACCTTCACCCTCATCTCAGGTCTGATCAGGACTGTGTGTGTGTGTGTTTTGTAAGAAGTGTACTTAGTTCTGATCCTGGTGTCTGTGGTGTGTTTCTGTTCTTCAGGTCCTAGTCGCAGGTTTAAGAGAGTGGTGGAGACGATCCAGGCTCAGCTGCTCAGCACTCATGACCAGCCCTCTGTGCAGGCGCTTGCTGGTGAGAGACCTGCTGTATACACAAAACTGTACACTGTAATCTACACACACTGTACACACTTTACTGCGTCTGCACACACTTTACTGCGTCTGCACACACTTTACTGCGTCTGCACACACTTTACTGCGTCTGCACACACTTTACTGCGTATGCACACACTTTACTGCATCTGCACACACTTTACTGCATCTGCACACACTTTACTGCGTCTGCACACACTTTACTGCGTCTGCACACACTTTACTGCATCTGCACACACTTTACTGCGTCTGCACACACTTTACTGCGTATGCACACACTTTACTGCATCTGCACACACTTTACTGCGTATGCACACACTTTACTGCATCTGCACACACTCTGCACACACTTTACTGCATCTGTACACACTCTACTGCATCTGCACACACTTTACTGCGTCTGCACACACTTTACTGCATCTGCACACACTTTACTGCGTCTGCACACACTTTACTGCGTATGCACACACTTTACTGCATCTGCACACACTCTGCACACACTTTACTGCATCTGTACACACTCTACTGCATCTACACACACTCTACTGCATCTGCACACAATCTGCTGCGTCTGCACACAATCTGCTGCGTCTGCACACACTTTACTGCGTCTGTACACGCTTTACTGCGTCTGTGCACACTTTATTGTGCCCGCACACACTCTGCTGCGTCTGCACACAATCTGTACACACTTTACTGTGTCTGCACACACTCTGTACACACTTTACTGTGTCTGCACACACTCTGTACACACTTTACTGTGTCTGCACACAATCTGCTGCGTCTGCACACACTTTACTGCGTCTGCACACACTTTACTGCGTCTGTACACACTTTACTCTGTCTGCACACACTTTACTGTGCCCGCACACACTCTGCTGCGTCTGCACACAATTTGCTGCGTCTGTACACACTCTACTGCATCTACACACACTTTACTGCATCTGCACACACTCTGCACACACTTTACTGCATCTGTACACACTCTACTGCATCTGCACACAATCTGCTGCGTCTGCACACAATCTGCTGCGTCTGCACACACTTTACTGCGTCTGTACATGCTTTACTGCGTCTGTGCACACTTTACTGTGTCTGTACACACTTTACTGTGCCCGCACACACTCTGCTGCGTCTGCACACAATTTGCTGCGTCTGTACACACTCTGCTGCGTCTGTACACACTCTGCTGCTTCTGTACACACTTTACTGCGTCTGCACACACTTTACTGCATCTGCACACACTCTGCACACACTTTACTGCGTCTGTACACACTTTACTGCGTCTGTACACACTTTACTGCGTCTGCACACACTTTACTGCGTCTGTACACACTTTACTGCGTCTGTACACACTTTACTGCGTCTGCACACACTTTACTGCGTCTGCACACACTTTACTGCGTCTGTACACACTTTACTGCGTCTGTACACACTTTACTGCGTCTTCACACACTCTGCTGCGTCTGCACACACTTTACTGCGTCTGTACACACTTTACTGCGTCTGCACACACTTTACTGCGTCTGTCACACACTTTACTGCGTCTGTACACACTTTACTGCGTCTGTACACACTTTACTGCGTCTGCACACACTTTACTGCGTCTGCACACACTTTACTGCGTCTGCACACACTTTACTGCGTCTGTACACACTTTACTGCGTCTGTACACACTTTACTGCGTCTTCACACACTTTACTGCGTCTGCACACACTTTACTGCGTCTGCACACACTTTACTGCGTCTGTACACACTTTACTGCGTCTGTACACACTTTACTGCGTCTGTACACACTTTACTGCGTCTTCACACACTCTGCTGCGTCTGCACACACTTTACTGCGTCTGTACACACTTTACTGCGTCTGTACACACTTTACTGCGTCTGCACACACTCTGCGTCTGACACACTTTACTGCGTCTGCACACACTCTGCTGCGTCTGCACACACTTTACTGCGTCTGCACACACTTTACTGCGTCTGTACACACTTTACTGCGTCTGCACACACTCTGCTGCGTCTGCACACACTTTACTGCGTCTGCACACACTTTACTGTGTCTGTACACACTTTACTGCGTCTGCACACACTTTACTGCGTCTGCACACACTTTACTGCGTCTGCACACACTTTACTGTATCTGTACACACTTTACTGCGTCTGCACACACTCTGTACACACTTTACTGCGTCTGCACACACTTTACTGCGTCTGCACACACTCTACTGCGTCTGCACACACTCTACTGCGTCTGCACACACTCTGCTGCTTCTGCACACAATCTGCTGCGTCTGCACACACTCTACTGCGTCTGCACACACTCTACTGCGTCTGCACATACTCTACTGCGTCTGTACACACTCTACTGCGTCTGCACACACTTTACTGTGTCTGCACACACTTTACTGCGTCTGCACACACTTTACTGCGTCTGTACACACTCTACTGCATCTGCACACACTCTACTGCGTCTGTACACACTCTACTGCGTCTGTACACACTCTACTGCGTCTGCACACACTCTACTGCGTCTGCACACACTTCGCCGGGTCTGCAAACAATCTTCTGCGTCTGCACACAATCTGCTGCGTCTGCACACACTTTACTGCATCTGCACACACTCTACTGCATCTACACACACTCTACTGCGTCTGCACACAATCTGCTGCGTCTGCACACACTCTACTGCATCTACACACACTTTACTGCGGCTGTACACACTCTACTGCGTCGACACACACTCTACTGCGTCTGCACACAATCTGCTGCGTCTGCACACAATCTGCTGCGTCTACACACACTTTACTGCGTCTGCACACACTCTACTGCGTCTGCACACACTTCACTGCGTCTGCACACAATCTGCTGCGTCTGCACACACTCTACTGCATCTGCACACACTCTACTGCATCTACACACACTTTACTGCGTCTGTACACACTCTACTGCGTCGACACACACTCTACTGCGTCTGCACACAATCTGCTGCGTCCGCACACAATCTGCTGCGTCTACACACACTTTACTGCGTCTGCACACACTCTACTGCGTTTGCACACACTTCACTGCATCTGCACACACTCTACTGTGTCTGCACACACTTCACTGCGTCTGCACACAATCTGCTGCGTCTGCACACACTCTACTGCGTCTGCACACACTGCTGCGTCTGTACACACTTTTCTGCATCTGCACACACTCTGCTGCGTCTGCACACACTTTACTGTGTCTGCACACACTCTGCTTTTACATCTGTGTAAATGCTGTTTATTTCATATTTTATAAAACACAGATGAAATACTCATGTTAGCTGTCATTTTAGGAAAATTATATTAACTTAATATTATTATATTGTCAGAATATTAATAAATTATATTGCTTTTAGTTAATACTTGTTTTTCATTATTTTAACTGTCAGGCAGATTTTATTAGAGTTTGGCCACGCCCACCAGAGTGTTAATCCTGGTATCGTCTTTCCTTCATGACTACTCTGATGTTAATTGTAATTTAGACAAAGCTGAAGAAATCCTGATTGTCTTTAACAGATGAGAAGAACGGGATCGCCTCTTCTGCTCCTGGCACTCCCACTCGCCAGAACTCATGTCGCTCTGAAGGGGGTGGAGAACGTGGCGAGAGGGCGGAGCGTACAGATGGTGCAGGTCCAGGTGGCAGTGGTAGCGTCATCCAACGCAAGGGGTCAGGAAAGGACAAGACCCGCCTCCTGTCGTCCAACGGAACTCAGTCCCAGCCCTGAGAGAACTCTCCAGAAACACTTATATGGAGCGTCGAATCTGCCCCCAACACACACATCCCTCCCCCTCACCCACCCAAAAAATCCCACACTCCCTCAGTCACAGACCCCACCTCATTGGTAAAACCTGTAGCTCCAATGCAGTTGGGAGAAAACTAGGAGCATACTGAAGAGGAGATGCTCTTACTCACCGACACCAAGAATCACCTGCAAACATGAGAAGCTCTCACAGAGCCTGAACTTTGATGTCACTCACCTGGAGGATCTCAAATCCAAACAGACTTGAAGGAAACATTAAATAATTTACACTGAACATCTCAAGGCTAAGCTACACATACAGATTGGTTACTGATCACCTGAACGGAAGGGGGGAAGATTGTCTCGTTTTCATCATGTCATCATCACTATCATCGAAGAAAACTCCTTTTTCAAGCCCACAGAAATATCAGAGATAGACGTCCTTTCCGAAGACCCCATGTTGATGAGAATGATCCAGAACAGTGTGCTCCAGGAACACGTGGAGAAAGTGCACAGACAGAACCGAGACAGACAGGGAGAACCCGGTGGATCTCAGGAAACGCCACGCTTCATCCTGACCACATTTCTGAATCTGCAGAAGAAAAGCATCGATGATGGAAGTGCAGCGATGGCTTTGTGTAGAGAAACGATAGCACAAGTAGAGGATCAGCTCTGGGAAAGCCAGTCGGAACACAGCCTCCGAGAACCTCAGACGACATATGAACAGCTTTTACTCTGTCCGGAATCAGACGGAACGAAGAGACGACAAGCTCCAAAAATCCAAACAAAAGAATTCTGTCACCGTCAGAGTGAACAAACCCAAACCCAGTGAATGTCAAAGATGAACAAAGAAAAAAGCTACTTTAGAAGTACATGTTTAATTTAAGATTCAAGCACATTATTTATTTATTTATTTATTTATTTATTTATTTATTTATTTATGTGCTGTCGAGTTGGCAGCCGTCTCAGAGGTGAGAAAATGAAGCACAGCAGATGGGAAATTGTCATTCATTTAGTTTCCAAACATTAAAATGCTGCAACAGTTTTACGTTTCTCTTCTCTTTTAGTTCTGTTTGTGTTTCTGTTCTTTTAATTTTCACTTCATCTATTTAAAGAAAAATAAAACACAACAGCAAAGAAGAGGACAAAAGAACTTGGAGAAGAATTTCACTCCTCACATGTTTCCGGCAGTAAATATTTGACAAAATCATGAAGAAATAAAAAAGGTTAGAAAAACTGAACTGACTCTTGGTGAGGAAGAGGAGGAGAATGAGGAGGGATGAAGATCTGCCTTCTTCAGTGTCATTAAGAATGTTAACTACAAATTCCCAAAGCAAACAGTCTGAGAGACAGATCCCATGTACTGAATGTGAGCAGTATTCACACACACACACACACACACACTCTCTCTCTCTCTCTCTCTCTCTCTCTCTCTCTCTCTCTTTAAGCTCCTCCCCCTCTGATAGAGCTACATCTAAGTAATAAACAAAAGATTGTGAGGGTTTCATTCCTGCTGCACAACAAATAAACTGGACACTCCCCAGTTCCTCATTGCCCCTGTGTTTATCTCCAGTTAAAAGGTGATGAATAAAATATCTTCATCCTGGATCTGGACAGCAGCAGCACTGTTAAGGCTACAGTCATGTTTGAAGGCCACACTTAAAGGAATAAAAAGCTTCAGCATTGAAGTTCTGAGGTTTTGAGGAGGAAAGGTTGAAGGTCTACTGTTAGGAGAATAAAGTCTCCATTTTAAGAGAATGAAGAAAGAATAAGACAGTAATCAGAGAAAAACAGAGAGTTCTGCTTCAGAGGCAGATTTGAAACAGTTCCTTTTTTAAAATAAACTTTTCTCACAAGCTTGATTGAGCTTCCTGTTAAACTGGGAGTGGCAGTGCTTTCTCCTGCTGTGAAGCGTCTCCTCTTCACACGTGTACTCTCCGTTCTTTATTAATACTTTATTACACATGTTACAACAGAAGAAAACTCTGATCATCTGACCGAAACACTTAACGTCTTAAATTCTGCTCCACCTTTATCCCAAAATCCTGATTTTATTTAGTGTTCTTTAAACTGTGGCTCTGTAGCAGTATGACACAATAAAACACACCCAGGAGAGATTGTGTGAAGAGCACAAAGTGGGCGTGTCTTCCTGCACTGTGACATGAGGAATGAAGGCCAGGTGATGGAATGAAGGCCAGGTGATGGAGCTGAGCTGCTGATGGACAGAGTGGAGTCCGAGTTAATGAGTTACTGAACACTCCAAATGCCTTAAACATGAGCTGAGCACATGGAGCTGACTCACACACACACACACACACGCTACTGCGACCGGCACAAAGAATGCATCTGATCATGAAGGAATTATTTTGACAGAGTGTGTGTGTGTGTGTGTGTGTGTGTGTGCGTAAGGAGAGAAGAGAGGTGCAGGTGTTGTGAATACTCGGCCATGAGTGAATGTGAAAATAAATGATACACATCTCTTACACCTCCATCTTCATCACCATCATCATCTCTGACTACCCCTCTGCTGTCTTCATCACAAACCACTCCATCTCCTCTCTCTCTCTCTCACTCTCTCTCTCTCACACACACACACACACACACAGTTCACAGTTCTCACTCGTCTCCTTCACATGTGTATCTCCATTAATATACCTCATGTATCTACTCTCTTTCTCATTATAATGCTTTTTCCTTTTTATATCATAATCCTCCCTGCCTGGCCCCATATACCCCCACAAACCCCACCCCATCCCCAACATACCCCTTCACTACAACACACACACCATCCCCAACACACCCCTCACCCCTCACAAACCCCCCACCCCTCACCACACACCCGTTTACCCCGCACACACCACCCCACAAACCCCCCCATAACCCCACCCCCAACACACCCCTTATAACCCCACCCCCATCCCCAACACACCTCTTATAACCCCACCACCCATCCCCAACACACCTCATCTCCAACACACCCCTTATAACCACACCCCCATCCCCAACACACCCCTTATAACCCCACCCCCAACACACCCCTTATAACCCCACCCCCACCCCCAACACACCCCTTATAACCCCACCACCCATCCCCAACACACCCCCTCACCGCAACACACCCACACACCCGCATCCCCAACACCCCTCCTCACACACCACCCCAGAGCCCCCAGACACCTTCATCTCTCCCTCTACCCCACCTCGACTCCTCACCCCCCACACACTTTGTTCTTTATCCATGCTATATTTATGATGATTATTGATTATCACGTCATTGTTATTGATTATATCAGATAAGATTGTAAGTCTGTATTCCCCTACACACACCTTCATGACCCCTTACACCCGCCACCCCCCCCCCCTCCCCCCCCCCCCCCCCCCACACACACACACACAGCACAGTAGAAACCATGTTCTCCAAATGACGATGGAAGTCGTTTAATTTGGTGGGGGAAACCATGAAGGAGGAAAATGAAATGTCTGTATTATAATTCAAATAAAAAGTGCACTATTATTATTGCCTGTGATAAATAAAGAACAATAAACATCATGAAGAAAGACTGGAAACTTTTCTGTCACCTCTTTTCTTTCTGTGTGTTGAGAATGGAGCATGCTTTAACAGAATTTAAAATAAATAATAAAGCACTGATGCTGTCATAAAGAGTTCTGAAATAAACTCAAAAGTGTGTGGGAATGGTGGGAATGAACTGTTATAATAAAGATGTGTAGTGTGTAGAATTTATGTCGAGATGTATAAAAAAATATTCCGTTTGTGTTTCATACAAATGTCCCAGAGACACGACCGAAGAGCTGCTGTTTATAAAGGATGCCGCCGAGGAATAAGAAGTAGCCAATCAGCGTGCAGAAAAAAAAACAGGACTAGCCAATCGCAGCTCAGGAGGCGGGAATTATCGGAAATGTGGGTGTGGAAAATAACGCCAAGGAATTTTTTTAACACGCCGTAAGCAAAGAACAGCGAAAACACCTGGGCTCGTTTTCCGGGAAAAAGCGGAGATCTGCCAGGCTTCACACTCGGACTGAGGGTTACAGGTAACAACGATTTCACCTCAGTGCGTGTTGCAGCTGAAACAGGACTCGCTTCAAAAAGAAGTGTTTAAAAAGTAGTTTTGTGTTAAATAAATAAACGAGATGAATTCAGGAAGTTAATAATGTGAGGAAAAAGTCGTGTAAGTTACAGGAGTTATTTAAATGAAACTCCATAAATATCTTAAAATGTATTAAATTTTACTTTATTTCCTGATAAATGACATTTTACTTCCTACTTCTTCGAAAATTCCACAGACACTACAATCTGTGTGTGTGTGTGTGTGTGAGAGAGATGGCGGAGGCTCACCAGGCCGTTGCATTCCAGTTCACGATCACTCCTGAGGGCTTCGACCTGCAGCTCTCCCGTCAGGCCCTTAACCAGATCTACATCTCCGGCCTGCGCTCATGGAAGAAACGCATCAGCAGAGTGAAGGTGTGTGTCTGTGTGTGTGTGTGTGTGTGTGTGTGTGTGGGGGGTTTGAGAGAAAGTCAAAGTCAAAGTCAATGAAGCCTTGTTGTCACTTCCCCCATATATACAGCGAGTATACACATTTAGACGTAACACATATATACATATATACGTAACAGCAAGGAAGTCCATCCCTCCTCCAGAGGACCAGGTGCTCTGTCTCACCACGGCTGACGTGAGGAAAACTCTATGCAGAGTTAACCCACGGAAAGCTGCTGGACCAGACAACATTCCTGGCAGAGGGCTAAGGGAATGTGCAGAACAGCTAGCAGATGTCTTCACTGACATCTTCAACATCTCCCTGAGCAGCACCATCGTCCCAACGTGCCTAAAGACCACCACCATCGTCCCCGTGCCGAAGAAGTCTCCAGTGTCCCGCCTCAATGACCATCATCCTCACACACATCATCATAAAGTGCTTTGAGAAGCTCGTCATGAGGCACATCAAGACCCAGCTTCCACCCTGACTGGACCTCTTGCAGTTTGCGTATCGTCCTAATCGCTCCACGGACGATGCCATCACCACAACCCTCCATCTGTCCCTCACACACCTGGACAATAAGGACTCATATGTACAAATGCTGTTCATAGACTTCAGTTCAGCAGTCAACACAATCATCCCTCAGCACCTGATTGAGAAACTGAGCCTGCTGGGCCTGAACACCTCCCTCTGCAACTGGATCCTGGACTTCCTGACTGGGAGACCTCAGTCAGTCCGGATCGGGAACAGCACCTCCAGCACCACCACACTGAGCACTGGAGCCCCTCAGGGCTGTGTGCTCAGTCCACTGCTGTTCACTCTGCTGACTCACGACTGTACAGCAATGCACAGCTCCAACCACATCATTAAGTTCACCGATGACACGACCGTGGTGGGTCTCATCAGCAAGAACGACGAGTCAGCATACAGAGAGGAGGTGCAGCGGCTACCGGCCTGGTGTAAAGCCTGTCTCTGAACGTCGACAAGACTAAAGAGATGGTTGTTGACTTCAGGAGAGCACAGTGTGACCATTCTCCACTGAACATTGATGTCAAGAGCACCAAATTCCTTGGTGTACATCTAGTGGAGAACTTCACCTGGTCACTCAAAACCAGCTACATCAGCAAGAAAGCCCAGCAGCGCCTCTACTTCCTGCGGAGGCTGAGGAAAGCCCATCTCCCTACCCCCATCCTGAACACCTTCTACAGGGGGACCATCGAGAGCGTCCTGAGCAGCTGCATCACTGCCTGGTTTGGGAATTGCACCGTCTCGGGTCGCAAGACCCTGCAGTGGATAGTGAGGACAGCTGAGATCATCATTGGAGTCTCTCTCCCCTCTATCATGGACATTCACACCACATGCTGCATCCACAAAGCCAACAGCATCATGGACGACCACACACACCACACACACACCCCTCACACACACACACACACACATGGGGTATAGTGATGGTGGTAGCAGGTTCTTGATATGCCTCATGACGAGTGTCTCGAAGCACTTTATGACGATGGGTGTGAGTGTGACAGGGCGGTAGTCGTTGAGGCAGGACACTGGGCGTGTTGAGGCATTCTCTGGGAGTGTGCACACTTTGCTTCCCTGATGGCTCAGGACAGTTTGGCCCGTGCTGTTCTTAGGGCGTCCTTGTCTCCAGCTCTGAAGGCAAAAGTCCCTGGATTTCAGCAGCGCACACACCTTCGGTCATCCACGGCTTCTGATCGGGTCGTGTGGTGATGGACTTGAAG
>JAUCMX010000016.1:105000-120000 GCA_033459395.1 Hemibagrus guttatus | reverse complement strand
CTTATTTTTAGAAGAGGGAGGAGCATAGAGTGACTTACAAGAGTGGAGGTAGGAGCACACAGGTAGACTACATCCTATGTAGAAGAGGCAATCTGAAAGAGATTAGTGACTGTAAAGTGGTAGTGGGAGAGAGTGTAGCCAGACAGCATAGGATGGTGGTGTGTAGGATGACTTTGATGGTCTGTAAGAAGAAGAGGTCAAAGATAGAGATAGAGAAGAAAACCAAGTGGTGGAAGCTGAAAAAGGAGGAATGTTGTGAGGAATTTAGACAGAAGTTGAGGCAGGCTCTGGGTGGTCAGGTAGTGCTGCCAGATGACTGGGAAACTACAGCAGAAGTGATCAGGGAGACAGGGAGAAAGGTGCTGGGTGTGTCATCTGGAAGGAGGAAAGAAGATAAGGAGACTTGGTGGTGGAATGAGGAAGTTCAGGATAGTGTCCAGAGGAAGAGGTTAGCCAAGAAGAAGTGGGACATGGACAGGACTGAAGAGAATAGACAAGAATACAAGGAGTTACAGCGCAGAGTGAAGAGGGAGGTGTCTAAGGCCAAACAGAAGGCATATGACGAGTTGTACACTAGGTTAGACACTAGAGAAGGAGAGAAGGACTTGTACAGGTTAGCTAGGCAGAGGGATCGAGATGGGAAGGATGTGCAGCAAGTTAGAGTTATTAAGGATAGAGATGGAAGGGTGCTCACAAGTGAGGAGAGTGTACAGAGGAGATGGAAGGAGTACTTTGAGGAGCTGATGAATGAGGAAAATGAGAGGGAAAAAAGAGTAGAAGGGGTGAACTCTGTGGAACAGAAAGTAGATAAGATTAGAAAGGATGAAGTCAGGAAGGCTTTGAAGAGGATGAAAAGTGGGAAGGCAGTTGGCCCTGATGACATCCCGGTGGAGGTCTGGAAGTGTCTGGGAGAGGCAGCAGTGGAATTTTTAGCTAATTTGTTCAACAGGGTTTTAGAGAGTGAGAGGATGCCTGAGGAATGGAGAAGAAGTGTGTTAGTGCCGATCTTTAAGAATAAGGGTGACGTGCAGAGTTGCAGTAACTATAGGGGGATAAAGTTGATGAGCCATACAATGAAGCTATGGGAAAGAGTAGTGGAAGCTAGGTTAAGGAAGGTAGTGGAAATTTGTGAGCAGCAGTATGGCTTCATGTCCAGAAAGAGCACAACAGATGCAATTTTTGCTCTGAGAATTTTGATGGAGAAGTATAGGGATGGTCAGAGGGAGTTGCACTGTGTGTTTGTAGACTTGGAGAAAGCGTATGACAGGATGCCAAGAGAAGAGCTGTGGTACTGTATGAGGAAGTCAGGAGTAGCAGAGAAGTATGTCCGAGTGGTGCAGGACATGTATGAGAGGAGCAGGACAGTGGTGAGGTGTGCTGTAGGTCAGACAGAGGAGTTCAATGTGGAGGTGGGGCTGCATCAGGGATCGGCTCTGAGCCCCTTCCTGTTTGCTATAGTGATGGACCAGTTGTCAGAGGAGATCAGACAGGAGTCTCCTTGGACAATGATGTTTGCAGATGACATTGTGATCTGTAGTGAGAGCAGGGAGCAGGTGGAGGAAAACCTGGAGAGGTGGAGGTTTGCGCTGGAGAGAAGAGGAATGAAAGTCAGTGGTAGTAAGACTGAGTACATGTGTGTGAATGAAAGGGAGGGAAGTGGAACAGTAAGGTTACAGGGTGAAGAGGTGAAGAAGGTACAGGAGTTTAAGTACTTGGGGTCAACAGTCCAGAGTAATGGAGAGTGTGGGAAAGAGGTAAAGAAGCGAGTGCAGGCAGGTTGGAATGGTGGAGAAAGGTGTGGGGAGTTCTGTGTGAGAGGAAAATATCAGCGAGAATCAAGGGGAAGGTGTACAGGACAGTGGTGAGAGCGGCCATGCTGTATGGTTTAGAGACAGTGTCACTGAGGAAGAGACAGGAGTCAGAGCTAGAGGTAGCAGAGCTGAAGATGTTGAGGTTCTCTTTGGGAGTGACAAGATTGGACAGGATTAGGAACGAGTACATCAGAGGGACAGCTCATGTTGGACGTTTGGGGGACAAAGTTAGGGAGGCCAGATTAAGATGGTTTGGACATGTTCAGAGGAGGGAGAGTGAGTATATTGGTAGGAGAATGTTGGACATGGAGCTGCCAGGCAGGAGGCAAAGAGGAAGGCCAAAGAGGAGGTATATGGATGGAATTAATGAGGATATGAAGCTAGTGGGTGCAAGGGTTGAGGATGCAGAAGATAGGGATAGGTGGAGAGAGATGATTCGCTGTGGCGACCCCTGAAGGGAAAAGCCGAAAGAAGAAGAAGAAGAAGTGAGAGAGATGTTTTATCTCAGGAACAGCTGAGAGTTCTGGCCATCAGTTTTAGCTCAGTACACTGAAGACCTTTGAGTTTGGAGGAAACTTTTAACAGAGATATATTTTCTATACAGGAAGTTTCTCATGACTACATGTGTGTGAGGCTGGAGCTGGCTTTTACAGATCTCTCTCTCTGTCTCTCTCTGTCTCTGTCTCTGTCTCTCTCTCTCTGTGTGTGTGTCTCTCTGTGTGTGTGTGTCTCTCTCTCTCTCTCTCTCTCTCTCTCTCTCTCTCTCTCTCAGACACACTGAGGCACTGGGAGGACAGTGAGTTTGTGGCAGTGTACCACAGGGGGCGCTATTTCAGGCTATGGGTTTATTCTGCTGGACGTCTCCTCTCTCCCCGTGAAATCCAACATCAGATCCAGAACATCCTGGACCATCCGTCAGCTCCAGCACCAGGAGAGGAGAGACTGGGAGCACTGACCGCTGGAAACAGGTTACACACACATACACACACACACACACACACAAATGCACATACACACACACACACACACACACACATATATATACACACACACACACACACACACATAAATCAAATTAAAATTTTATTTGTCACATACAATCTCATACGCAGTACATGTAGTGAAATTCGACTGTCCTTGTTATAAGAGAGGAACATAAAAAGGGATATAAATAAAATAGAGATTTCAGAAGATAGAAATATACAAAAAACTACCAGTATAATAAAATAAAATGTATAAAAATATTTGAAAGAAAAAAATGATAAAATATGAAAATCCAATAGGATATAAGCATATATGCATATACACATACACACACACACACACACATACAGTCTATATATGTATACATCCATACACACACACACGTATTTTATATATATATATACATATATAATGTAAAATGTATATATATACACACATATATACCTGGGTATAGCAGGAATGTCAAGGAGTAGAGTGACAGTTCAGTAAAGTGACAGAAACAGAGTACATATAAATGTTTAGTGAGAGCAGACTGTGCAGTGTAGTGCAGTTATTGTGTGTGCAACAGTCTGCTGAGGTAGTGTTTTATGTGTGAGGAAGTCCAGAGGAAAGTCTAGAAAGTCCAGGTTCTAGGTGTTCTGGTTGAGGGCCCGAATGGCCTGCGGGAAGAAGCTCCTCCTCATTCTCTCTGTGTTTGCCTTAAAGGAACGGAAATGTTTCCCTGACCGCAACAGAGAGAAGAGTCCGTTGTTTGGATGGCTGAGGTCCTTCCTGGCTTTGGTCCAGCACCGCTTGCTGTATATAGTCTCCAGGTCAGGAAGCTCAGTGCGGATGGTATGCTCGGCTGATCCCACCACCCTCTGGAGAGCTTGCCTGTCCTGCTTGGTGCTGTTTCCAAATCAGGCTGTGATGCTTCTCATCAGGATGCTCTCAATGGTGCAGATGTAGAACGTCTTTAGCACCTTTGAGGGCAGTTTGAAGCCCTTTAGGCGTCTGAGATAGTAAAGACGCTGCCGGGCCTTCTTAACCAGGGTGTTGATGTGACAGGACTATGACAGGTCCTGTGTAATGTGAACACCTAGGTACCAGAAACTGTCCACTCTCTCCACTGGGGTCCCATTGATGATGAGGGGCTGGTATTTCCTCTCCTGCTTTGTACTGAAGTCCACTATCAGCTTCTTAGTCTTGCTGACATTTCGGAGGAGATTGTTGTCCTGGCACCATGTCTCCAGGTTCTTAATCTCCTCTAGGTAGGCTGTCTCGTCGTTGTTGGAGATCAGGTCCATCACAGCAGTGTTGTCCGACAAATTCGATGATGGTGGAGCTGGAAGTGGCCACACAGTCGTAGGTGTACAGTGAGTACAGCAGGGGGCTCAGAACACAACCCTGGGGGGCTCCAGTGCTGAGGGTGAGTGAGGGCGAGACATGTTTGCTCACCAGTATTGCCTGTGGTCTGTCCGTCAGGAAGTTGGAGATCCATCGACACAGGGACAGGCTGAGGCCCAAGATCTCCAACTTAGTGGTGAGTATGGAGGGAATTATGGTGTTAATCGCTGAACTGTAGTCAACAAACAGCATTTTAACATAATTTCCCTTTCTGCTGTCCAGGTGGCTCTGGGCTGTGTGGTGTAGGTGTGCGATGGTGTCCTCAGTAGAGTGGTTTGAACAGTATGCAAATTGTAGCAGGTCCAGGGTGTCAGGTATTGAAGAAGTGATGAAATCTCTGATTAGTGTTTCGAAACACTTCATCACGACTGAGGTCAGGGGTACTGGGCGGTAGTCGTTGAGGCAGACGGGCTGGGGTTTCTTGGGGACAGGAAAAATGGTGGACTGTTTGAAGCACGTAGGGATCATAGACTGTTCCTGGGAGAGATTGAATATTTCAGTGAACACGGGTGCAAGCTGGTCGGCACAGGTCTTCAGGACCTGACCTGTGATGCCTTCCTGGTATTCACTCTTCTGAATGCCTTCCTCACTTCGTGCTCCGAGACGATGAATGCGTTTTCCTCTCCGGCATTCTCTGCGTGCATAGCACTGTTAGCACTGCTAAAGCAGTTAGCGCTGTGAGCTGCAGCCTTGAAGCGAGCGTAAAAGGTGTCTAGCTTGTCTGCCAGAGTCTGCTGGAGAAGCGTTCACCGTTCTGGAAGATGGTGTTCTGTTGGCCTGGTGTTCTGTAGTCCGTTATTATTAGTCCCTGCCACAGACTCCTAGAACCACTTGGGTGAAATTGTGACTCTAGTTTCTGTAGAGCCGCTTCACCTCCTTCACCACAGGATGCAGCCTTATACTCGTCCATGTTTCCACTGGCGAAGTTGTATGTGGCAGAGTGGGATCTCAGAGCATTGCGGACGGTTTTATCCACCCAGTGTGTGTGTGTGTGTTTGTGTGTGTGTGTGTGTGTGTGTGTGTGCCCTGCGATGGGTTGTCACTCCGTCCAGGGTGTATCCTGCCTTGGTGCACGATGATGCCCCGATGATAGATCGGATAAGCGGTACAGGCAATGGAAACTCCTCCTACTGTTACACTGGAGCCTGAATGTTTGTGACATTTTTAATTTTAAAAATTTCTGCATGAATATAAACAAAAGCATCATCAAGTAGACAAAGAGACCCCAATCCAACCTGATCAACATCTTGTGTCAGTGAGCACCTTGTTTTATTTAAAGAACAGAGATCTTTAAAGCCTGATCTTCACAACATGTTTCTGATGCACTTCCAATTCGGCAGAAACAAAGGAGATTTCTGAGGACATCAGAAAGGGTTGCTATTGTTCATCAGGCTGGAAAAGGTTACAAAATCATCTCTAAAGAGTCTGGACTCCACATATCCGGTCAGACAGATTGTATACACATGGAGGTACTTTGTCATTCCAGCATAAAATTCTCCTCCATCTGTGAAACATGGTGGTGGTGGTATCTTGGCCTGTTTTGCTACATCTGGGTGAGGACTGCATATGGTCATTGATGGAACAAGGAAATGAGAATGACATCAGCTAATTCTGAAGGAAAATATCAGAACATCTGTTCATGAATCTCAAGAGAAAACGGGTGATGCAGCAAGACAATGAGCCGAGAACACAAGTCGTTCTACAATCCGATGATGAAAGAGAAAGAAGGTTAATGTTTTGGAATGGTCAAGTCAAAGTCCTGAGCCCAGTCCAATAGAAATGTTGTTCATGTCACCAACATTACAGCTGAAGCTCTTCTGTTCTGAGCAATGGGCAAAAATTCTTCCCAGCCGTCGTGCAGGACTTATCAACAGTTATTGGAAACCTTTACCAAGAGTTATTTCTGCACAAGAGGCTCACACCAGATACTGAAAGAAACTTTTAAGACTTGTGTAAAAATCTGATGATGTTTTGGGTTATATTTATGCAGAAATACAGAAAATGGGTTCACAAACTTTCATGAACAACTGTGTGTTATTAGTTGGAAGGAAACCCACATGGAACCAGTAGCTTTGAGGAGACAACACTACACACTGCACCACATAGATCAGATAAACCCCTGATGTTCTTGTCTGATGGAACCTGTTATATGTGATAGCTTTAAATTTACGTTTACATTTCTGTCACACAGCAGACGGCCTTATCCAGAGAGACGTACAAAAGTGTGAGAAATCTGTAAATGAACACATCAACACTGGGTCACAGACTTAAGAGAACATCAACCTAATAACTCTGTTGGGAGGAAATATAACTTTTTTTTTTTAAATACATCAATCAAACAGGGAAAGTAAGTGCTAGTTTAAGAGTTTCAGGAAGAGGTATGTCATGGTGGCGCGTGCACAACGTGAGGCTCAGCATCTCCCCAGATTTCGCAATTTAGTAGTTATTTCTCTACTAGTTACAAGTTTGTTCACTCAAAATAGCCTTGCATATATCTCATACAGCCGACAAGCATTGTTAGACATCAGTCATAACTGAATAAATGATCATTTACCGATCTTTCAACTCCCTCGGGCAGAGAGAGCGCAGCGCCGTCGCCGCGAGTGTAAACAAAGACGTGGGAAGCGTGGCGGCGTTAGAGCAAGGCTGAAGCTAAACCCTCATCGAACATCGCTCCCAAGCAGCTTTCTTGCAAATGTACGATCTCTGGTGAATAAAATGGACGAACTGCGACTTTGTATAACAACGCAAAAATGGATCAAGGAATGTAATGTCATGATTTTTACAGAAACATGGCATAACAACAACAACATTCCCAGCAGCGCCACTGAGCTAGAGGGACACCATGTTTTCCGAGCAGACAGATTGGCAGTGGACTCTGGTAAGCGCAAGGGTGGAGGTCTGTGCATTTTAGTTAACAAATCATGGTGCACAGACCCGAAAGTCATTGCTCAGCTCATCTGGAGTATTTGATGATCAAATGCAGACCCTTTTATCTACCAAGAGAATTCTCAGCCATTGTTGTGACTGCAGCATACATCCCTCCGGATGCTAATGCTAAGGCTGCTATGGAAGAACTGCATGCAGCTATCAGCCAGCAACAGGCCAGACTGCTGGAGACTTCATCCACTCCAACTTAAGATCTGTACTTCCCAAATTTCATCAGCATGTATCACCTCTGTTTGTTCATGCTACCCAAATACACACCACTCATCAAACGTGTGAAACCATCAGTGAAGACGGTGAAGGTATGGCCAGAGAGGGGCATTTCCTCACTACACTGACTGGAGCATGTTTGCCTCACAGGCTACCTCAGAAACACAGACAGACATCAACATCTATACATCATCTGTACTGGACCATATCAACACGTGTATTGACAACATGACCACTGTCAAACACGTGAAACACTTTCCTAATCAGAAGCCATGGTTGAACTCTGAGGTTCGCCTCTTGCTGAAATCAAGAGATGCTGCTTTTAAATCCGTTGTTCCAGGGGACTACAGCAGAGCCAGGGGGAACCTGAAAAGGGGCATTAGGAAAGAAAAGCATGCACATAAACTGCACATGGAGGAGCACTTCAGCAACAACTCTGACCCCAGACGCATGAGGAAAGGCATCCAGACCATCACTGACCACAAACCTTCAATACAGTCTCTACCAACCAGCAATGCCTTCCTCCCAGACGAGCTCAACCACTTCTATGCTCGCTTCGACAAAGGAGTCATACACCACACCAGAAATGCTGACCCCTCCACGGTTGTTCATCCAATATCACTCTCCACAACAGAGGTACACTCAGCGCTGAGCAGAGTAGGTCCATGTAAGTCAGCTGGTCCTGATGGCATACCCGGACGTGTGCTGACCAACTGGCGCAAGTCTTCACTGACATTTTCAACCGGTCACTGGCCCAGGCCACTGTTCCCACATGTCTGAAGACTACAACCATTATACCAATGCCCAAGCATTCTTCTGCAGAGGGTCTGAACGATTTCCGCTCTGTTGCACTCACCCCCATTGTTATGAAGTGCTTTGAGAAGCTGGTTCTAAGTCACCTCATAGCGAGTCTCCCACCTACACTGGACCCACACCAGTGCCTGCTGTCCGAATAGGTCAACAGAGGATGCCATTTCCACGGCTACTTATCTACCTCTCACCCACTTGGACACCAACAATACATACATTTGGATGTAGTTCATTGACTTCAGCTCTGCTTTTAATACAGTCATCCCTAGTAAACTGACCTATATTGGTAGGAGAATGTTGGACATGGAGCTGCCAGGCAGGAGGCAAAGAGGAAGGCCAAAGAGGAGGTATATGGATGGAATTAATGAGGATATGAAGCTAGTGGGTGCAAGTGTTGAGGATGCAGAAGATAGGGATAGGTGGAGAGAGATGATTCGCTGTGGCGACCCCTGAAGGGAAAAGCCGAAAGAAGAAGAAGAAGATCCCTAGTAAACTGACCGCTAAGCTCAGTGAGCTGGGTATCTGCACATCCTTATGCAGTTGGATTATGGACTTCCTGACAAACAGACCTCAGTCTGTAAGGTCGGGTAATCACATGTCCTCATCCTGAACACCGGCATCCCACAAGGCTGTGTGCTGAGCCCACTGCTCTACTCCTTGTTCACCCATGACTGTGTTCCGCGGCATAATTCCAACATCATCAAATATGCAGATGATACCACAGTTGTTGGTCGAGTCAGCAACAACGATGAATTGGCCTAATTTTGGAGATCCAGAGCCTGTCAGCATGGTGTTCCATCAACAACCACGCCCTCAATGCCACGAAAACCAAAGAGCTCATTGTGGACTTCCGGAAATCTAACAGCAGTAGACACTCCCCCATCTACATCAACGGGTCTGAAGTAGAGCGTGTCTCCAGCTTTAGGTTCCTGGGTGTCCACATCTCTGAGGATCTGTCTTGGCATCAGAACACCTCAACTCTGATTAGGAAGGCGCAACAGCAATCTCTCCCCCAAGATCCTGACCACCTTTTACCTTTTGTGGTATGGCCGCTCCACGGTGTGTGAAAAGAAATCACTGCAAAGGATGGTGAAAACTAACCAGTGCATCATCAGCACCCAACTACCATTGAGTCTCTTCACCACAGCAGATGTCTGCTCAGAGCACACAAAATCATCAAGGACTCCTCCCACCCTAGTCACAAACTGTTCAACCTCCGTCCATCCAGGAGGAGATATGGGTCCATCCGAACCAGAACCAGCAGGTTCGGGGCCAGTTTTTTCCTACAACCATAAATCTACTGATCTCTACACTACACCGCTAGGACACTCATGTCTCACTACACTTCACCACCTTGCAGTTCTGCTTCACCCTGTACATTCTGCTACATCTTTTCTGTATAATATAATTACAATCAACATATTGTTCATTCATACATTACACCTAGTTTATCTATCTATCTATAAATATATAATTATATAACACTATCTGCTGTAAATACAACTTGCACATACTTCTCTCTGCACATTCTGTTTATTGATGTAGATATTTACATATTTATCTGCACTTGTTTATTTGCACAGTTTCTAGTATTTGCACTTCTGGTAGATGCTAAACACCATTTCGTTGCTGTGTACCTGTACTTTGCAATGACAATAAAGTTCTATCTATCTATCTATCTGTCTGTCTGTCCGTCTACCATCCGGCATTTGAAGATGGCCAGTGACTCAAGTTCATTCCACCAGCAGTGGGGTGGTGTGGAGTGTGCACGTTGATAATAATTATAATATTACATACGCTGAAGGTTCCTTTCACTTCTCTAGTCATTAGAATGCTGACTCTGGCTGCTGCACTTCCACTAAATGACCAGCAGGTGGTGCTGCAGAATGTGTGTTAAAGCTAACCCTCAGATTTATGACGTGCTCAGGGATGTTAGGTGATTTCCTGCTCTTACCTCCTGAACCCGTTTTTATTAGAGCAGGAAGACACCGACTGATGCTATTGTAAAATTCTTTAACCTAATGTTATTTTAAGCTCTTAATAAGGCTAGTGTTCACACCCAGAAAATACACAACACTGTATAAACATCACCATGACACAACTCACTAAATTCTTAATCTTTTATTTTTTTATACCTGCAATTAAACATGACATATTTTATGATTTACTTCTAAGAATGTTTTGTGTGTGTGTGTGTTCAGGGTGCCCTGGGCCCGTGTAAGGAAGCAGTACTTCAGCTCGGGGGTAAATAAACGTTCTCTGGACTGCATTGAGAAAGCGGCGTTCTTCGTAACTCTGGATGATGAAGAGGAAGGGATGAAGGGTGACGATCCGTCTGGAAACCTGGACCGCTATGCTAAATCACTTCTGCATGGCAAGTGTTACAACCGGTAAGAAAAACACACACACAGAAATTCTCATTAAAGTGAGTGTGGCCTCTGTAGATGTCAGTCTCATTGAAGGAGGCGTGGCCTCTTGATTTAATTAAAGGGGCGTGGCCTTTGTAGCTGTTGTCTGAAGTGAACATTCGTGACAGAGAGGACAAGTCTCACAAACAATATTTCAGACTCAGAATTAAAGGTCATGAGATGTTCTCTATCAGTCCCCAGCTCTGGCCTCAAGGCATTGTCCCAGTGACTCTCTGAGGGGAAGGAGAGGAATGTGTATGTAGAGACAGGAAAGTCTCTCTCTCTCTCTCTCTCTCTCATTGTATAAGAGTTTTGAAGGTCAAGTCGTGCCTCTCCTTTCCTCTTTCATTCACAGGAAACAGTAAGGCATAAATAAAGGAAGTCAGGGCCATGAATTTGAAAGCCTATACTAATAGTCGATAATAATCATTCCATCTTGTTTTTAAAGTGCTAATAGTGATACACTGTGATTGTTGTGCATTTTCTCACAGTGACCATTGGGAAGTGTGTGAACATCTAACACATCTGGTGATTCTAAACACTCCAGCACACACTCTGTTCACATAAGCCCTCATTAACACTGGACCTTTTAGCTGCTGAGTTAAAATGTGAAAGTGTAAACTTGATGATGTTTACAATGCGAAGTCTGTTTCATGTACAATCATGTCCATAAACATTTGGACACTGACATCATTATTGTTGCTTTAGTGTCTAAATCAGTTTAACAGTGTTTACATTAAATAATGGATATTAGCGGAGGAAATTTAGTGTGTTTACATCCACATTAGCTGAACAGTGTAGGAACTGCAGTACTTTTTATATGTGGCCCCGCCCCCTTTTTTAAGGGACTAATTTTAAGTGGACAGATTTAAAAATAAAAAAAAAACAGAATATAAATAATGACTTTTGAAATTAAAATTTATATTTATTTCTAATGAGCAAGCCAGAGGCAGTGGTGGTGAGGGAAAACTCCTTGAGATGATATGAGGAGGAAACTATGAAGAACCAAGCACTCTGTTCTTTCTTAAAATGACAGAAGGCACTGGTGGCTCAGAAACACCAAACGATCTGCAAGACCTCCTGTATCTGTAGGGGTGTGTGTGTGTGTGTGTGTGTGTGTGTGTGTGTGTGTGTGTGTGTGTGTCAGAGTCAACAAATCTACAGAAGACTTCCCCAGAGTAAACACAGAGGCTTTACCATGAGGTGTGCAGCATCAGTTAGCAGCATGCTCTGGAGAGCGGAGAGGGAAGAGAAGAGTATGGAGAAGGAAGGAAGTGCTGATGGTCAGAAGTCTACCACGTGGTCAGATAGAATGGGTGTGTACGTCTGCCAGTGGAGCTGCTCCTGTTGTGTTTCTGGATGGAGTGAGTGCTGAGAGAAACAGCAGGAAGAGTTCTGAAGTTCACATGGAGCTTCACACTGCAGATGGACAATGACACTTTGGGTTCATATTCATGATGTGATGCACCAAATATTTACTGACCCGACTATAAACTGCAGTCACTCTAACACTCAGTACCTTCACAGGTTACCATAGTAACAGGTAAAGGGGAACTTGTATGAACAAAACTCTCTCTCTCTCTTTCTTTCTTTCTCTCTCTCTCTCTCTCTCTCTCTCTCTCTCTCTCACATCATACACCATCATACAAAGATGGACCAACAAACGGTCAGAGGACGAGCTGAACCTGATAAAGGAATACCACGATGGAACAGAAACACCGGACAGAGGCGACCCCTTTCCTGAACTAGAGCTTTTGGACCTAATTGGACATGAGGGCGTGTATCTTGATGCTGAAAAAGGACATGTTTTACCAATTTATGAAGCCAAAGGGAAAGACATTTACAAATGCTGTGTTAAAGTGATAAATAAAAGGAAACGTGACAGGCGGGTGGACACGGTGCGGAGACAGGGACTTGGGGTTTTAGATGACATTAAGCCGGTGTGGAGAGTGTTTTATAAAACGCCGGTCAGGAAAAGAGCTGGTGTCCTGCAGTGGAGAATCTTACATGGTGCAGTGGGGGTCAGTGTTTTAATCTCTAAACTGAATCCAGATGTTTCACAGATGTGTCCCTTCTGTAACGGAACAGAGACTGTGTTTCATTGTGACTCAGGATGTAAAAGACTTAACCCTCTGTTGGAGCTGCTGAAAACTTTTTTTAATCTGTTTGGTGAGAAATGGACTCGGGTACGGTTTATTTTCGGTGCTGGACACCGACGAGCAAAAACACAGAAATGGGAGCCGATCAATTTTATTGTAGGAGAAGCGGAAATGTCCGTCTACATAACTCATAAACACCAGGTGGAGAGGAGACGAGTGGTCAGTCCCACCTCTGTGTCCAGAGCTCGAGTGAAATCTGGAGTTAAAGTGGATTTTAACTTTTTTAAATGAATGACTTTTACACTGAGATGCTGCTGTGGGAATATTATCTGTGTTATTGATGAAGCTGAACTGGGTTTAATACACTTTCACACTGAGACATTTTAAAGAGTTTTATGTAACAAAACTGTTTTAAACACTCAAATCTCCTTAATTTATTGAAATGGTATTAATATTATTTATATATTTATTATTCACCTATTTATTTATTTATTTATTTATTTATTTATTTATCTGCTGAGGCACTTGCACTTTACTGTATAATGTGACTGGCCTAAATAAAGGAGTGTAAAAGTCAAGTCTCTCTCTCTTTCTCTCTCTCTCTCTCTCTCTCTCTCTCTCTCTCTCTCTCTCTCTCTCTCTCTCCCTCTCTCAGGTGGTTTGATAAATCCCTCTGTGTGGTGGTATTTAAGAATGGGAAGACCGGTCTGAACGCTGAGCACTCCTGGGCCGATGCACCGACTGTGGCTCATTTATGGGAGGTGAGGGAACAGAGAGCAGTCTGAACACCTTAACCACAACACACACACACACCACAACACACACACTAGCCCACACACACCAGCAACACTACAACACCACACCCCCACACACAAAAAAAAAATACCCCACAACACACCCCCACAACACACACACCCTACACACACACACCAAAACAACACACACACCACAACACACACACAAAACACACACACACACAACTCCCAAAACACACACACCACACACAACACACACACAAACACACCACAACACACACACACACACACACACACAAAACACACACACACACACACACACCACAACACACACACACACACACACACACAACACACAAAACACACCACAACACACACACACACCACACACACACACACACCACAACACACACACTACACACAAACACACCACAACACACACACACACACACAACACACACACCACAACACACACACACACACACAACACACACCACAACACACCACAAACACACCACAACACACACACACACACACACACACAAACACACTACACACAAACACCACAACACACACCACACACACACACACAAACACACCACAACACACACACACACCTACACACACAAACACCACAACACACACACACCTACACACAAACACACCACAACACACACACACACACAAAACACACCACAACACACACACACTACACACAAAAACACCACAACACACACACACCCTAACACACAAACACACCACAACACACACACTACACACAAACACACCACAACACACACACACTACACACAAACACACCACAACACACACACACACTACACACAAACACACCACAACACACACACACACTACACACAAACACACCACAACACACACACTACACACACACACACCACAACACACACACTACACACAAACACACCACAACACACACACACACACACATTACACACAAACACACCACAACACACACACACACACACCACAACACACACACACACACACACCACAACACACACATACACACTACACACAAACACACCACAACACACACACACTACACACAAACACACCACAACACACACACACTACACACAAACACACCACAACACACACAAACACACCACAACACACACTACACACAAACACACCACAACACACACACACACTACACACAAACAACACACACACACCACAACACACAAACACCACAACACACACACACCACATTACACAACACACACACACTACAACACACAAACACTACGTTACACAACACACACACTACACCACACAAACACCACGTTACACACAACACACACACATGAGCATTAAAAGCTGGTGTTCAGGCTCTTGGGTCAATCAGTGTCTTGTGTGGGTTTATAAAAGACTTGTCTTGTCATACTTGACCTTTGTGGACTGTGTGTGTGTGTGTGTGTGTGTGTGTGTGTGTGTGTGTTTTGTAGGGGTAATGGGGACAGACAGCTCTACTCGTTCCACAGTTTCTGGGTTTTTTCTTGAATATGCTTTAGATGTGAGCGTGTCTTTGTTTTTCCACTGTGGGCAGAAA
>JAUCMX010000016.1:47500-100000 GCA_033459395.1 Hemibagrus guttatus | reverse complement strand
TATGCTAATCACACATTTTACACTCATCACACACTATATATTCATCACAAATTATACACTAATCACACACTCTACACTCATCACACATTTTACACTCATCACACACAACACTCATCACACACTACACTCATCACACACTACACTCATCACACAAAACACTCATCACACAAAACACTCATCACACACTACACTCATCACACACAACACTCATCACACACTACACTCATCACACACTACACTCATCACGCACAACTCATCACACACTACACTCATCACACACAACACTCATCACACACTACACTCATCACACACAACACTCATCACACACTACACTCATCACACACAACACTCATCACACACTAACACTCATCACACACTACACTCATCACCACAACTCATCACACACTACACTCATCACACACTACACTCATCACACACTACACTCATCACACACTACACTCATCACACACTACACTCATCACACACTACACTCATCACACACAACACTCATCACACACTACACTCATCACACACTACACTCATCACACACAACACTCATCACACACTACACTCATCACACACTACACTCATCACACAAAAAACAACTCATCACACACTACACTCATCACACACTACACTCATCACACACAACACTCATCACACACTACACTCATCACACAAAACACTCATCACACACTACACTCATCACACACTACACTCATCACACACAACACTCATCACACACTACACTCATCACACAAAACACTCATCACACACTACACTCATCACACACAACACTCATCACACACAACACTCATCACACAAAACACTCGTCACACACTACACTCGTCACACACAACACTCGTCACACACTACACTCGTCACACACTACACTCGTCACACACTACACTCGTCACACACAACACTCGTCACACACTACACTCGTCACACACTACACTCGTCACACACTACACTCGTCACACACAACACTCGTCACACACTACACTCGTCACACACAACACTCGTCACACACAACACTCGTCACACACAACACTCGTCACACACAACACTCGTCACACAAAACACTCGTCACACACTACACTCGTCACACACTACACTCGTCACACACTACACTCATCACACAGTCTAGACATCACACTCCACACTAATCACACACAGCACTAATCACACACTACATTAATCAGACATTCTACACTCGTCACACTCTACCCTAATCACACACACAACACTAATCATACTCTACACTAATCACACAATCTATGCTCATAACGCACTACTCTCATCACACACTATACACTCATCACACACAACACTAATCACTCTCTACACTAATCACACACTCTACACTCATCACACTTTACACTAATCTCACACTATACGCTAATCACATACACTAAACATTCAATTCAATTTATTTGTATAGCTCTTTTAACAATGGACATTGTTTGAAAGCAGCTTTACAGAAGTAACACATTCATCACACACTACACTAATCACACATTATACACTCATCACACTCTACACTCATCACACACTCTACACTAAGCACACACTCTACATTAATCACATACACAACACTAATCACACACTCTATACTAATCACACACAACATTCATCACACACTATACTCATCACACATTCTACACTAATGACACACAACACTCATCACACACAACACTAATCACACTCTACACTCATCACAAACTAGATGAATCAAACACACTACACTAATCACACTCTACACTCATCACACACTCCACTAATCACACATTCCACAATCATCACACACACTCCAGTAATCACACACTCGGTGCTAATTCAGCCCACAACAGTAATCACACATTCTACACTAATCACACTCTATGCTAATCACACATTTTACACTCATCACACACTATATATTCATCACAAATTATACACTAATCACACACTCTACACTCATCACACATTTTACACTCATCACACACTAGACTAATCACTCACAACACTAATCAAACACCATACAATCAGCCATTTAGTCCGTAAGTAATGCTAGTAGTTTTTAATTTGGTTGCTGGAGTCTTTTCAGCATTTTGTCCAATGAAATAAAATATATAAAGAATTTTCTGTGTGTGTGTGTGTGTGTGTGTGTGTGTGTGCAGGTGCAGGAGCAGATAAACGAATCTCTGGTGGTGGCTCAAGCTTTAGCTGATGATGTCAACTGTCATGTGTTTCCCTTCAGAGAGTTTGGAAAAGGAAGCATTAAGAAGTTGAAAATCAGCCCAGATGCTTTTATCCAGATCTCTCTGCAGCTGGCGTATTACAGAGTAATCATGGATTTTATCTAATATTCATAAAAACCAGACTCCAACTTTTCTTTTTTTTATTAAAGTCTCCAACAGTTAAGGCTTTGGATGTACGAGAGCTAAAGTTTAACCGTCCAGTGGTCCAAACTTCAGCTCAAAGGTGCTGCTGTGCATTCACGTTCATCTAATTTTATACTAATCAGGTGACTTTGATGATAATGATGACTATGATAATCAGTTCCAGGTGATTTTTTGAGAGTTTCTACATTTTGTTCACATTTCTGAATGTACGAGATTTTCAGTAAAACCAGATGTTTGTGTTAATGATTTATGTTTGAGGACCGTCATCTTATCACTCACTCGCTATTTACAATACTGTGTAAACCCCGTAACCATTGCTCAAGTGAATACATTGTGTGTGTGTGTGTGTGTGTGTGTGTGTGTGTGTGTACAGGACCATGGAGGTCTCTGCCTGACGTATGAAGCCTCAATGACGCGTTTATTCAGAGAAGGTCGCACTGAGACTGTTCGCTCCTGTTCTAAAGAGAGTTGTGAATTTGTTCTGGCTCTGGAAGCTGGAGAGGTAACACACACTGTCTGAACACACACCATGTGAACACACATCACGTAAACACACACTGTCTGAACACACACCATGTGAACACACATCACGTAAACACACACTGTCTGAACACACACCATGTGAACACACATCACGTAAACACACACTGTCTGAACACACACCATGTGAACACACATCACGTAAACACACACTGTCTGAACACACACCATGTGAACACACATCACGTAAACACACACTGTCTGAACACACACCATGTGAACACACATCACGTAAACACACACTGTCTGAACACACACCATGTGAACACACATCACGTAAACACACACTGTCTGAACACACACCATGTGAACACACATCACGTAAACACACACTGTCTGAACACACACCATGTGAACACACATCACGTAAACACACACTGTCTGAACACACACCATGTGAACACACATCACGTAAACACACACTGTCTGAACACACACCATGTGAACACACATCACGTAAACACACACCACGTGAACACACATCACATAAACACACACTGTCTGAACACACACCACGTGAACACACATCACGTAAACACACACCACGTGAACACACATCACATAAACACACACTGTCTGAACACACACCACGTGAACACACATCACGTAAACACACACCACGTGAACACACATCACATAAACACACACTGTCTGAACACACACCACGTGAACACACATCACGTAAACACACACTGTCTGAACACACACCATGTGAACACACATCACGTAAACACACACCATGTGAACACACACCACGTGAACACACTACGTGAACACACACCACATGAACACATCATGTAAACACACCATGTGAACATACACATAATGTGAACACACACCACGTGAACACAGATCACGTGAACATACACCACGTGAAAACACACACTACATGAACACACACCATGTGAACCCACCACGTGAACATATATATAATGTGAACACACATCATGTGAACACACACATGAACACACACCACCTGAACACACACACTACGTGAACACACACTGTGAGCACACACCACCTGAACACACACACTACGTGATCACACACCACGTGAACACACCAGGTGTACATGCATGAGCACGCCATCATGCCTAGCGGACTCCAACAGGACGTTAAGATGTGTGTAATTGCTGCTTGTTCTTGTCGTTATATTTTTAGTAGCTGTTAGTATTCAGAACTTTTACCCTGTCCTGTTAGTGTCCTGTGTATTCACACACTGACTGGGTGACCACTGCAATACACGCATGACCGCTGCAATACACGCATGACCGCTGCAATACACGCATGACCGCTGCAATACACGCATGACCGCTGCAATACACGCATGACCGCTGTAATACACACATGTAATACACACATGACCTCTGTAATACACACATGACCGCTGTAATACACACATGACCACTGCAATACACACATGACCACTGTAATACACGCATGACCGCTGTAATACACACATGTAATACACACATGACCGCTGTAATACACACATGACCACTGCAATACACGCATGACTGCTGCAATACACGCATGACCGCTGCAATACACGCATGACCGCTGCAATACACGCATGACCGCTGCAATACACGCATGACCGCTGTAATACACGCATGACCACTGCAATACACGCATGACCGCTGTAATACACACATGACCGCTGTAATACACGCATGACCGCTGCAATACACGCATGACCGCTGTAATACACGCATGACCGCTGCAATACACGCATGACCGCTGCAATACACGCATGACCGCTGCAATACACGCATGACCGCTGTAATACACGCATGACCGCTGCAATACACGCATGACCGCTGTAATACACGCATGACCGCTGCAATACACGCATGACCGCTGTAATACACGCATGACCGCTGTAATACACGCATGACCGCTGCAATACACGCATGACCGCTGTAATACACGCATGACCGCTGCAATACACGCATGACCGCTGTAATACACGCATGACCGCTGCAATACACGCATGACCGCTGTAATACACGCATGACCGCTGCAATACACGCATGACCGCTGTAATACACACATGACCGCTGCAATACACACATGACCGCTGTAATACACACATGACCGCTGCAATACACACATGACCGCTGTAATACACACATGACCGCTGTAATACACACATGACCGCTGTAATACACGCATGACCGCTGCAATACACGCATGACCGCTGCAATACACACATGAACATCATAAGTAATCATCTGCTAAATTCACTTATTTGTTGATTTTCTGTATGATGTAGCGTGAGTTATTTTATGATGGCGTGTTGTTAGGAGAAAGAGCAGTGCATCTCTCTGCTGCGTAAAGCTGCTGAGAAACACCAGAACCTCTACAAACTGGCCATGACGGGTTCCGGCATTGACAGACATCTCTTCTGCCTCTATGTGGTCTCCAAATACCTCGGAGTCCAGTCTCCATTTCTTAATCAGGTGAGTTTTTGCTTCTGGTCATCTCTACATCCAGTGTTTACTGAAACATGTTGATGTTCTACACATAGTGTCCAGTGCTTTCTCTCAGTAGTGTGTAAAGTGTCCTCATACTCATACCACAATGTGCACAATATCAATAATTTCCTATTTATTTTGGTATATGTGTGTGTGTGTGTGTGTGTGTGTGTGTGTGTGTGCAGAATTTTAAGCAAAATACTGTATAGATCAAAAAATAAAGTCTGAGTAAACTCCCTTTTTTTGTGGAAAAAATTTGATGGAATTGTAGAAGACATCATCGCTTGAGTTAAACACATGTAGCAGGTTTTACTGTCACAGTTTCTCCAAACTCTCTTTGATTGAACTTTAATAAAGCCTGTATTACTTCAGCTCAGTTTCTGTTTTTTAAAGCACTTTTAATGATGGACATCACTTCACAAATCAGCTTTACAGGAATTTTTACTTAAATCTCTAATGAGCAAGCCAGAGGTCAGTAACAGGTCATTTACCAGTTTAAGCAGTGCTGTCTCTGTGCTATGATGAGGTCTAAATGCTGACTGATTTTATGAATGTTAATCCTCTGTAGATCTGAACATAACTGCTGTGCTACAGCCTTTTCTATGATCTTGGAGATAAAGGGCAGGTTTGATATTGGCCTGTAGTTGAGCACACTACAGCATCGTCTTTGCTAATTTACACACCTCTATTATTACTCTTGTTTAAGACCCTGAGATTATCTCTAGAGTCTTGGATTAACTGTGGATGGCACCATGTGGACACTCTAACAGTTTACACTTAAGTCACTTAAGAGATAATAACTTCAATTTGATATAAGAAACTTAAATTTAAAACTCTAATGATGCAAAATTCCCTTTTAACATGAAACACTCTGTTTCTTCCCTTGTCACAGTCACCTAACCCTCACTGGCTTGCTCACTGTGGATACATTAAATTATTATGTCCAGATTTCTGTGAATTGCTTGTGGTCCCCTGGCCGGTATTCACCTAACTACACCTAGCTGATGGCACATGCTGTGTTATAAACTGTCCTGTAACCAGAGCTGCTTCACTGAGGACAGCAGACCTGCACAAATGAATGGTGTTCCTCTGGACTAGCCTTAGAGCTAGCTTTATCTTGTAGAAGAATCGGTGATCTTCTCTTATTTAATTGTCAATACTCTGTGAACTGTAAACTGTAATACATTTAAAAAATCTCAACATTCTTCTTTTTAAATAAATCAAATATTTTAAATGACCTGTGTGTGTGTGTGTGTGTGTGTGTGTGTGTGTGTGTGTGTGTGTTACAGGTATTATCTGAACCCTGGCGTCTCTCCACCTCTCAGACTCCCGTGCAGCAGATGGAGCTTTTTGACCTGGTCAATCATCCAGAATTCATCTCTCTGGGTGGAGGCTTCGGCCCAGTAAGTCACACATACGTGCACAGACACACACACACACACACACACAGAAATTAAAGTGTGTGTGTGTGTGTTTTGTTGGTAGGTGGCTGATGATGGTTACGGTGTGTCCTACATCATTGTTGGTGAGAACATGATCAACTTCCACGTGTCAAGTAAAAACTCCTGTACACACACGGTGAGAGTCCTGATCAGTGCTGACACACACATCATGTTGTCTTTCATTTCATCTGCCCCTGTTTGTCCCTCATCTGCCCTGTCTGTCTCTTGTCTGCCCTGTCTGTCCCTCACATGCCCCTGTCTGTCACATGCCCTGTCTGCCCCTGTCTGTCCCTCATCTGCCCTGTCTGTCTCTTGTCTGCCCTGTCTGTCCCTCACATGCCCTGTCTGTCCCTCACATGCCTTGTCTGCCCCTGTTTGTCCCTCATCTGCCCTGTCTGTCTCTTGTCTGCCCTGTCTGTCCCTCACATGCCCCTGTCTGTCACATGCCCTGTCTGCCCCTGTCTGTCCCTCATCTGCCCTCTCTGTCTCTTGTCTGCCCCTGTCTCCTCATGTGGTCCATCTGTTTGTGAATGAAGACCATCGCTGAATAGATGTTGCTTGTGTGGTGGATTGTTCTAATGGTGTTGTGTGTGTGTGTGTGTGTGTGTGTGTGTGTGTGTGTTTTCAGAACTCACAAAGGTTTGGTGCTCAGATCAGCCGAGCTTTAAAGGATCTGATGTCTCTGTTCAGCTCTAACTCTGAGAAACCAGTGGAGAAAAAACAGCCATAAAAATGTGTGTTTAAGTGTGCATGTGTGTGTGCATGTGTGTGTGCATGTGTGTGTGCATGTGTGTGTGCATGTGTGTGTGCATGTGTGTGTGCGCATGTGTGTGTGCGCATGTGTGTGTGCATGTGTGTGTGCGTGTGTGTGTGTGTGTGTGTGCGTGTGTGTGTGCGTGTGTGTGTGCGTGTGTGTGTGCGTGTGTGTACATGTGTGTGTGCGTGCGTGTGTGCATGTGTGTGTGCGTGCGTGTGTGCATGTGTGTGTGCGTGCGTGTGTGCATGTGTGTGTGCGTGCGTGTGAGTGTGCGTGCGTGTGTGCATGTGTGTGTGTGCATGTGTGTGGGTGTGCGTGCGCGTGTGTGTGTGTGTGTGTATGTAATACTGGTGTAAGTATTAATGGATAGATTTGAGAGACATTATTCTCTTCATCTCTCTGCCTGTGAATGACTTAAAGCTGCAGATTTCTCTGAGCGAGTCACTGACCGGATCAGAGCCGCTGGAACTGCAGCACTTTTCTCTTTATATTTCTCTAATTCTCTTACCAGAACTGATATCTTGTTATTTTACTGAAATGGTTATGGTGTGTTTTTAAATCACTCAACCAGTCTGGGGATAATGATGAAGCTGGTGTTGGAAACTTTCTGTTTTTTTCTGCTTGTGTTCACATGACACCACGATGACCATGACACCACGATGACCATGACACCACGATGACCATGACACCACGATGATCATGACACCACTATGACCATGATACCACGATGACCATGACACCACGATGACCATGACACCACGATGATCATGACACCACTATGACCATGACACCACGATGACCATGACACCACGATGACCATGACACCACGATGACCATGACACCACGATGACCATGACACCACGATGACCATGATGACCATGACACCACGATGACCATGATGACCATGACACCACGATGACCATGACACCACGATGACCATGATACCATGATGACCATGATACCACGACACCACGATGACCATGACACCACGATGACCATGACAACAACCGTGCAGCAACTTTACTGCATTAAAATGCTGTTACAGTGCAGATTATTTTAGTGCTACATTCACAAATTGAGTAACGATGCCAAAGCAATGCACTCGCTGAAGAAAGCGGAGGATTGAGCTGGTGTTTAGAGGAAACTTCTGCTCTGATTTCTGAAGGTTACGGCTGTGTTCTGCTTTTAATTCCCAAACTGTAAAAAATCAAGTTCTTCTTCTTGTATAAATAAAATTGATGAATCTTTGGGAGTGTTTATTTTGTACATTTGTCCAAACAGGTCAGCAGCAGAGGTGTTACAGCTGGACTTCAGCCAGAAATACACTGGATATAAACTGATATTAAACTATCTATTCATTTAAAGCTCAAGGCTTCCAGCAGTAACACCGTACTCTCTGCTGTACTGAGCAGGATTCTCCTCTGACCCCAACTTCCTAAGCTGAATATAAGAATGTGTGTGTGTGTGTGTGTGTGTGTAAAATGGTCATAATGATGAAAGCACAAGCAAACTACTGTCTCTGGAAACAGAAATCCCCCTTCAGATGCTTACGTCATTTTTTACGTCTTTCAACTGATGCACATTCAGAAGAGAACGTTTGAAGAGGAAAAGTAAATGAGAACAAAAAACTTCAGACTTTCCTCTCTCTCTCTCTCTTCTCTGTCTGTCTCTATCTGTGTGTGTGTGTTTGTGTGTGTGAGTGAGAGACAGACAGACAGAAGGAGAGAGAGAAGGAGAGAGGGAGGTGTCCTGCCTTCATTGCAGTTCGAAAGTGAAAGTAAAAAAAGGAAGAGTTATTTTAAGCAGCTTCATACATCACTGTGCAATAAACTCCTGTAAAATGTGATCATTTTAATTTGGTCTGTAAATGTTGTGTTTAAAGTCCTGCAAACAGAGATCAGACCTGATCAGATCAGATCTCACTCTTTTAGCACGTCTCACTGCAGATCCAGCTCAGGTTGCCAGATCAGAGAAATGTACATTATCTCATCATTTACATTTACGTGTACTTTTCTGGCACGTGGCAGACGGCCTTATCCAGAGCCACATGCCAAAGAGCTTTGAAGTCTATCAATGAAAACATCAGCACCGGGTCACAGACTTTACATACCATCAGCCTAATAACTCTGTTGAGAGGAAATATTGCACTTTTTTTCTTTTTCAGAAGAGGTCGGTCTTCACCCAGTGTTTGAAGACGGTCAGTGACTCAGCTGTTCGGACATCTAGGGGAAATTCATTCCACCAGCTCAGTGTCAGAACAGAGAAGAGTCTAGATGTAGACCTACCTCTTACCCTGAGAGATGGTGGACCAGTCCAGCATAATGATTCATCTCTGTGGAGTTAGGCAAGACTCATCACTCATCATATAAAACTTGACTTGACCATCAATACCACCTCACTAACCACAAATCCCAGCAATGTGGACAGTAATAATAATAACTTATTATTATTATTATTACTATTATTAAGTGAGAAAAGTTGAGCTTGCAGTGAGTAGTGATGGGAGTGAAGAGAGTACAGCACACACTGGACTTTCATCTGGTGTGATCTGACCAGAGATACACCGCTGACGTGATGGACAGATCAGCTTCCAGTGTAACTCTTAATTGTGTTGTTATTTCACCTGCCCTCTGTACCTCTCGTACTGTTAGGAGAATATCTGGCATCCCATCATGTGGGGGCTTTTAAACAAAATGTGTGTGTGTGTGTGTGTGTGTGTGTGTGTGTGTGTGTGTGTGTGTATGTTTTAACCTAAAAGAGATGGAGAGAATGAGAAGGTGATATAAGAGTTTACATAAAAGTTTGTGTGTGTGTGTGTGTGTGTGTGTGTGTGTGTGTGTGTGTGTGTGTGTGTGTGTGTGTGAGAGAGAGAGAGAGACAGAGAGAGATGGATTAAAAGGGAATTGTTTTAAACAGGCGTGAGTTCCCTTCCCTTCCCTTTCAGAAAGTGAAAGTAAACATACTCAGAGCTCCCTGCTACTGGAACAAACACACACACACACACACACAGACAGGCGGGTCTCACACATCGGTGGTCTTCACGGAGCGGCGTAATCAACTCAATACGCAGCGTTTTAGTGAAGGTATGTTCTCCTGCCAAACTCATCTGAGTCATTCTCCTCTCTCTCTCTCTCTCTCTCTCTCTCTCTCTCTCTCTCTCTCTCTCTCTCTCTCTCTCTCTGTGTGTGTGTGTGTGTGTGAGAGAGAGAGAGAGAGAGAGAGATAAAACTTTTTTACTAAAAGCCGCGCAATTGTTTTGGGATTTTAAATGGGTTACTGCTGTATGTGTGTGCACGTGTGTGTGCGCGTGCGTGCGTGTGTGTGTGTGTGTGTGTGTGTGATGTACATCTAGAAAACTGACCGTGATTCAAAATTCCTCGAAGAGATCAAGTCAAAAGAGATTGTGGTATTGTTTATTTGGATAAATGAAGGGGGGGGGGGGGGGTATAATAATGAACAGTGTTTATGATTATTAATTAATGTTTAAGTTGAATTCCGCTCTCAGTGCAGTATTCAGAGCTGTAGTGAAGATTTCATACAAACGTATGCATTACCACGACCATCACAGGCACACACACACACACACACACACAATGAACTTCACAAACCAAAGTGTATAAGTACTGGAGGTTTATTCTCCTTTCTGTGCTGTTGTTATCAGCTCCACTCTTCTGGAAGGTTCTCCACTAGATGTTGGAGTGTGTGTGTGGGGATTAGTGATCATTCAGCTACAAGAGCATTAGTGAGATCAGACTCTGGTGTTGTGAGAGTGAGGAGGTCTGGGGGTCAGTGGGTGGTCAGTGGGGTTGAGTCAGAGACAGAGCTCTGTGCAGGACACTCCAGTTCTTCACTCCAACCTTCACCTCAACACCATGTCCTCATGGAGCTGCAAGGGACATGGTCATGCTGGGGCAGGGACTGGACTCTGAGGTCCAGTGAAGAGAACAAGTGTGAGTGTTAAGGTTGCACATCATTTTAGACATATCGTGTCACTGCAAAGAGAAGCTATGTTTTATTGGTTATGTGAGAGAGGCTTGTGGGGGTGAGGTCAGTCTAAAACAGAGGCATGTCTCAGATACATGTGATGCTGACCTTGAACTATCCTTGCATTATTTTTGCGTGACCCTGGCTCATGCATGGACAGAATTAAGTCCAGCTCCACTGTGCTAGTTTAACCAGAAGAGATTGAAAAAGTCAGAAGCTTCCTCTAAAGAAAAATTCGGAATCCTCACAGGTCTGAGCCACATGCAGGTTATTTTAACAAGCTGAATGAGAAGCTCAGAAACTTCATCTGATTTTGACTCTGATGTCTTGCAACGTAGAGCTTAAATCTGTCATTTTCTCTGGAGTTAATGAGATAAACATGCAGCTCTTCATGTTAAAGTGGTTTCGAGAGATTAGCCTTGTAATCAGCAATTACAGTGAGGTCAGATTACAGCAGGAGGCATAATGGAGTCTGATTTTCTCTCTTGATGTGATGTTTCAGACCCACAGAACAATGAGGACATGAGCGCTTTAATCCACTACATCAGCGTAATGAAGGGGAAAAGTTGCACCTTTTGGATTGTTATGGCTGTGAGTAATATTCTTCTAATCTCATTCTTTTGTTGATGAACGTTTGTGAGATCTAATGTTAAAATGAGCTTCAGAAACTCGACATTGCTCTTTAACATTTATACGAGAGTTTATGAAACGTTTGATCATGATATGAGAACGTCACATTAAAGGAATTAAATCTTAACTAATGTATGTAAAATCTCAGCTTCATCACGATTTTTATGAAAATGTTATGAGGAAAGAAAGGATTTATGTATATTTTATTTTTATTCCTCAGTTTAATACGCACCATTTTCATGTAATTAGGATTCAGGACTTTCAGCCAAACCTGCACTGAGTATCTAAATAAATGTCTCTATAATGCTCAGTGTTTTAGTTTTAATTATAAAGACGATTAAGGTCTTCTCTGTACAAGACACACACTTTACTTGTTCTAGTTTATGAATTACAATAACGAGCAGGAGTGGAGTCAATCATTAGAATTCTGCTCTGTATTTCTCTCAGATGTGTGTAAATATTCACTGAGTCATGAGCCACTGTCTGTAACCTACAACTGGTTTTAATCTGCCGTGACTTTCTCTGTTTCTTACAGGGAGTTTTCCTGACTGCGAGGGTGTGTGATGCTGAATGTATAAAGCACAGTTTTAAAGAACACATTGTAAGTCTAATAATAATGATAATAATAATAATAATTTTTGGTTAAAGAGTATTTTATGTAAAAGCACAGAAATGGAATGGTTTGGAATCATTAGTGCTTGGAACAACACGACTTATGACAGTGTGTGTGTGTGTGTGTGTGTGTGTGTGTGTGTGTGTGTGTAAAAGTCCAGGCTATTTAAAGCATGCGTGTAAAGTATGTGTAATAAATGCTGCTGGTCAGAAATGGAGTGGTTTTCAGTCGTATGTGTTGGGTGATTCAGAGTCTCCAGTGTCAGTGCTGTGTATCTCAGTGTGTGTGTGTGTGTGTGTGTGTGTGTGTGTGTGTGTATGTTGTGTTAAAGGAGTCTCCAGTGTCAGTGCTGTGTATCTGTGTGTGTGTGTGTGTGTGTGTGTGTGTGTGTGTGTGTATGTTGTGTTAAAGGAGTCTCCAGTGTCAGTGCTGTGTATCTCAGTGTGTGTGTGTGTGTGTGTGTGTGTGTGTGTGTGTGTGTGTGTGTGTGTGTGTATGTTGTGTTAAAGGAGTCTCCAGTGTCAGTGCTTTTGTGTGTGTGTGTGTGTGTGTGTGTGTGTGTGTGTGTGTGTGTGTGTGTGTGTATGTGTATTGTGTGAAAGGAGTCTCCAGTGTCAGTGCTGTGTGTGTGTGTGTGTGTGTGTGTGTGTGTGTGTGTGTGTGTGTGTGTGTATTGTGTGAAAGGAGTCTCCAGTGTCAGTGTTGTGTATCAGTCAGAGGTGAAGCTGGAACTTTCCCACATCTTCAGGACAGAGTTTACGAGTGTTTATTTTTTCTTATTAAGAGCAGTAATTATTAGAAATTTTTTATTTTATAATCCCACTCTCCGTGTCACCCAGATGAGGATGGTTTCCCTTTCACGACTGGTTCCACCATCATCACCTCTGAGTCGCTCATTAGAGATCAATTTAAATGATTTATATCCTGAATTATAGATTTCTGTAAAGCCGATTTGTTCACAGTTAAAAGTTTATATGATAATAAAACAGAACTGAACCGATTGTGGAAAAGTCCACATCACCCTCACTCTCACTGTTAAAGATTGTTATGTTAGTTGTGGTTTCTTTGTTTATTTCTGACTCAAACGATTCCTTTCTCTTTCTGTGTGTCTTATAGACCAATAATTTATTAATGGATCACTGGTTTCAGATGAAGAACTTCACCCCCGCTGGTGAAGAGGTTACGGTAAGAATAAAGATGTGTTCAGTTCAGTTCATAACCACTGACTGTCTTCCTGCTGTGGCAGGAGGAATGAGCGGAGTGTGAGTGTGTGAGTGTGTGTGTGTGGGTGTAAGAGAGAGAGAAAGAATGAGCATGAATGAAGTGTGTTTATATTTTGTTTTTGTTTCAGTGAGACAGACAGACAGAGAGAGAGTGATAGAGAGAGAGATGGAAGGTACAGACCGTGAGGGGTGGGGAGGATTCTGAGCCTGTGTGACCAGTTTTGGGAAGAATGCCTGCAGGGAGGAGATAAAGAAGGAGGTAGAAAGAGAGAGGGATGAGTGCTGGGGAAATCTTCAGTGAAGGGAGTTCACATTTTCTGGAGCTTTTTCTTTATCCAGAAAATACTAATATAAAATCATGAATCAAATCGATCGTACATGATACAGCAAACACAAGAGAAGGTTCAGCTTAAGATTAGAAAGTCAAACTGGAAATTTACAAACACACACAATAACTTCTGTGAGATAAATAAGCAGGACTAAACAGTGCTGAGGTGAAAAAAGGTGAGGATGATGAGGGATCATCAGGACAAGACACAAGACAATTTGGCAGTTTAATAAGAGCTATAAATAGTTCTAAAACATGAGACAGAGACGAGATCAAAACACAGGCAATGGGTCATGTGATCAACAAGCGGTGGTAACAAATGCCACATAAAACACAGGAGTCAAAAAACAGAGCAAAGAAAAAGAAAAAAAAAAACGTGTGAAACATCACAAAGAAACAGAGCACTGAGCGAATACTTCACACTGGAAACGTGACACACAAGGCTTTAACTACATACCTGAATCAGGAAGTAAACTGAAAACAGGTGAGGTCTATCATGACACATCTGTGTTATATAATGTTTATATTGTATATATAACTCAGGACATATTTATTAATCATACAGGATGGACCTAATTTACAGCGCTGTTTTCTGCACACACTCAGTTTTGTATTTTTTCTCATTTCACATACTTGTGTCTTTGCACATACTCAGTTTTTGGATAGATCTGTTACACACACGACTCTTTTCAACATTTTACCATTATTCATATTTATTTGGGTATATTTTTTTCATACTAAATACTAAATATCGTACAGATTTATAATCCTAACTCAATCTGTACACACTCCTCTGTCTCACCGTAATCATAATAATTAAAACCAAACATTTCATTCATTCAATTTTTTAACAGACCACAGTCCAGTCCATCACACTCTCATCTTCAGCAATAAATCATTTTATTTACTAAACCAGTGTAAGAGATTCATCCAAACATTACACCACCTAAATAAAGACCTGACAATAATCAATCTGACCTTTATACTTACAGTTTAACTGCTGAACATTTGCTGTGTAAACTAAGAGCTACGAAGCAGGAGGCAGGAGGATGCTGTAATATCTGTACATGCAGAAGATCTAACAGACAGCAGGAAGATGTTCTGCACTAACCCACAGTCTAGCTATGTTCTGTAGAAGCTTCTTCAGTGCAGGGTAACCTGGCACAAGTGTGGAAATGTTTTAGTGGGGCAGAAACACACCCCTATTTTACAAGATAAGCTAAAGTTGGTAAGGGCAGGTCTGGAGTACTTTGGAGATTTCTTAAGGAATTGTGAGAACTGTGAAGGAGTAGCAGAAGAGCTGTGTGAGGAGTTGGCTCAGAAGATGTCCTAGAGGAGGAGCGTTCTAGCGGCCAACAATCCCAGAGCTTATGTCATATTTTGGATTTGTCAAACTGTCCTTGAACCACCAGATTAACTGGGTAAGGAAACTCTGGAGGCAGAATAGAATCCATATGCAGTTTATTTATTAATACACAGCCAGAAGACGAAATTGTAGTCAAAAAACAATAGCAGAGGTTAAAAATACTGGGAGGCAAAATACTATGCAGACAAATTGGAAAAATCAGAAATCGAACAAACAAGCAAGGTCTTATACTGAAAAACACTATGGCTGTACAAACAATCAGTATGCTACCAGGAACGATACTTCGCGTACAATGGTGGGTGCATGCTGCTTAAGTGTCTGTCGGAAACCAGTAAGTGAACCTTGTGATTAATTCAAACCCCACACACACACACACACACACACTGTAGGAACACCTCCTGGTGTTCTCCTTCATGGACGGCCCCGAGCACGGGGAGCTGGCTTGTGAGGATGTGCTAGGTGAAACTCCTCAGTTAAGGAGGGGTCCAGAGGGGGCCGATCATCCTGGAGTTTTTGCTCCCAAATCTCCTGATTATGCCTGGCCCAGTCATCCACTGCAGGGACATCGGAGGGCTCCTCCAATCAAGGAAACGGAGGCGGCTGGTAACCTAAGATGCACTGGAAGGGTGTGAGGCCGGGGGAGGAATGCGTCAGGGAGTTCTGGGCATATTCAGCCCAGGATAGGAACTCACTCCATCTATGTTGCTCCCTGCTGCAGTACGCTTGAAGGAACCTCCCTATTTCTTGATTTAACAGCTCATCTTGGCCATTAGACTGTGGATGGTACCCAGAATTTTCCACAGAAGGCCCGCCAAACCCGTGACGTAAACTGAGGGCCCCGGATTCCTCAGGTGTTCAGGAAGCCCATAATTTCTGAACACCTGGTGGAACATGGTGGTGGCTGTTTCCAGGGCTGTAGGTAGCCCCTTCAGAGGGATAAGTTTGCAGGCCTTGGAAAACTGATTGATGGTGACCATTAACGTGGTAAACCCTTGAGAGCTGTGTAAATCTGTGAGAAAGTCTATGACAATGTGAGACCAGGGTCGCTGTGGTATAGGGAGTGGCTCCAAGAGTCCTTCAGAGAGTTGGCGAATCCCAAAAAATGTTGGAGCTCTTTGACTGTGGTGGGTTCTGGCCAGTCTGTGACAGCTTTCACCTTAGTTTGGTCCATTTCCACTCCATCGGGGGAGAGAACATATTTTAAGAACGTGAGATGAAATTCACACTTCTCCAGTTTAAAATAGAGGTTGTGTTTCTTGAGGCAGGTGAGAACTGTACGGACATGGTTTATGTGATCTTGGAGTAAATAAGGATGTCGTCAATGTATGCAATGACAAACTGGTTGAATACTTTGTTAATCAAGCACTAGAATACTGCTGGAGCATTGGTAAGTTCATATGGCATGACCAAATATTCGTAATGGCCCTGGTTGTGTGGAATGCCATTTTCCATTCATCGCCCTCCTTGATCTGAATGAGATTGTATGCACTCCGTAAATCCAGTTTGGAGAAAATGTTGGCCCCTTGTATCTGTTCCAAGGCTGCAGGTACTAAGGGGAGAGGATAAGGGTAACATACAGTTAACGCATTCAGCCCTCGGTAATCTATGCAGGGTCATAATCTGCCATTTTTTTTCTAAGAAGAAGAACCCTGCCACTGCTGGGGATGTAGAGGGGCGGATATGTCTGGCCGAGAGTGCTTCCTCAATGTAGTCCTCCATGGCTTTAGTCTCGGGGAAAGAGAGAGGGTACACTCAATTTTTGGGTGGCATGGCATTGGGGAAGAGTTCAGTGGTGCAGTCCCAAGGATGGTGAGGAGGGAGGCAAGTTGCTCTTTCTTTACAGAATACCTCCCATAGATCGATGTATTCCCTGGGAAGGGTGACCTGCCGTGCTGGTTCTGGGGCTCTCGACAGACGTGGTGAGGCATGGACGAGGCTGAGCAGAGAGAAGGCATTATTCAAAGCACTGAGACGACCAGCGTGTTAGTTCTTTATTCTTCCAGGAGATGTGGGGGTCATGTAACCTTAACCAGGGTAGCCCCAAGATAATGGGATTAGCAGGGGAGCTGATGACATAAAAGAAAGATTTCCTTTGTGAAATAATCCAACAGTTAGTTCCAATGGCTTAGTTCTGCGGTAGAGGTATCCATCTCTGATGGGTTGATTGTTGACGGCTGTCACTCGTAGAGGTGGGGTGCACAGAATGGTAGGTAGATGCTGTCAATGATGCTGAATCTATTATCGCTGAGACAGGAAAGTGGTCATGAGTGTGGCTCAACATAGCGGGACTACAGAAACATTGGAATGAGGAATGGTGTCCCACCTGAGTTTTGGAGGGCTGCTCGGGGCAGCGATAGTCCTGGTGCCCTGGGTTGGCACAGTAGTAGCACAGGTGCTGATCGGTACGTCGAAGGCACTCCTCCTCCCTCCCATGCCCTCTCGAGCTGCATGGGTTCTGAAGTGTCTTCTCTGGAACTGGAGAACTCAGTAAGGCGGTAATACTGTTGGCGGGTGCGTGAAGTCAATGGGTGCTGGCACCTGAGGTTGTCTAGGCATGCGTCACATTTATCCAGTAGCGCCATCTGAGGAGATTTGCGGCTTGGGGCTGGAGCGGGAGGAGGCGGAGGCGTGGTTTGGGCTTGGGACTGTTGCTGCAACTGGAGGTTTTCAGCCTGGAGTACCGCCACTTGGTTCAGATAAGTGCAGACAATGGTGCCTTGGCGGAGTAGTGCAGCTTGATAATCTGCTGGTCTCACCGGTGGCAAAGTATCCTGTAAGGAAACGCCAGTGGCGGAAGGTGTAGAATCCATATACAGATTATTTATTAATACACAGCCAGAAGATGAAATCGTAGTCGAAAAACAATAGCAGAGGTCAAAAATGCCAGGAAGAAGAATACTCTGCAGACAAATCCAAAAAACAGCAAGCAAGATCAAAGTTGAGAAAACAGGCAGGGTCAACACAGTAATCAGTATCAGAGGCAGGCAAAAATCAGAAATCAAACAGCAAGCAAGGTCATACACTGAAAAACACGATGGCTCTACAGACGCTCAGTATGCTACCAGGAACGATACTTCACCTACAATGGTGTGTTCGTGCTGCTTAAGTGTCCGTTGGAAACCAGGAAGTGAACCATGTGATTACTTCACAAACTCGGGAGAGGGCTCTCTCTAGAGTTCAGAGTCCTGATGAGATGTGACAAACTGTCTAGAAGAAGATCACGAACTTCTGGACAGGACACCACTGAACCCGAGCAGCTTCAGCCTTCAGCTTACACACTGAAGCTCTTTTTACTTTTCAAGTTGTGGTTCATTCTATGGATACCATTTTCCATCAAGTGGATTTGATATTTTTAATAGTAAGAAAAGTAAACAAATAGTTTATTTATAAAAACACATTTTAAACAACCAAAGCTGAAAGTGCTACATAGGTAAGAACACATAGAGGAAAATATAGAGTGTAAGATAGGAATTAAAAAGAGAAAGAAATATAAAAGAGAGGAACAAAGGAACTTTTTTTGTCAAAACCAAAACAGATTCAAATTCTAATTTAAATGAATGCTATTATATTTCGGTCTTGATTTAAACACTTCGGCACAGCTCTGAGGGGGAGGGGCTATGGGCTCTGACGTGGAGGGGCCGTGGATTCTGGGGGGGGGGGGGGGTGCGGGCTCTGAGGGGTGGGCTGTTAGTGGGAGGGGCTGTGACTTGATGTCACTCAGACTATATTGCTTCTTAATTTAAGCCATAATCTTAATTTTTTGGCAGGTTATTTATGCTTTGTTATTTGAAGCATTACCTATTCTGTAAAACATTAATTCTTTCTTTCTTTCTTTCTTTCTTTCTTTCTTTCTTTCTTTCTTTCTTTCTTTCTTTCTTTCTTTCATGAACAAAGAATTCATTCCTCAGCATAGTTTAACTCTCTAATTTCACATTAAACAACCCTTTAGCAGTGTAAAGTTGCTTCAGTAAACCAATTAGTGTAGATCTGCAGGCATTCTAAAGGATTCAGTTCTGATCAGGATCTTCTCTTAAATTTCTGTGCAGTTCTGAGTATCAAGATTCCTGATATTGCTTAATGTTTTAGATTGTTTGCTGAACTTTACTAAACCTCACCTACCCTTACATCTACCTCTACCCCTACATCTACCCCTACCCCTACCACTACACCTACACCTACATCTACCCCTACCCCTACCCCTACATCTACCCCTACCCCTACACCTACATCTACCCCTACCCCTACATCTACCCCTGCCGCTGCCCCTACCCCTACACCTACATCTACCCCTACACCTACCCATTACATTACATTTCTGGCATTTGGCAGACGCTCTTATCCAGAGCGACGTACAAAGTGCTTTAGTCCTCAGTCACTGAATACAATAACACTGGTTCAATAGGACACAAACTTGGGATACCATTAGCCTAAACTGACTTGGATTTTTTTATTTTTTTTATTTTTTTTTTATTTTATTTATTTATTTATTTTTTTATTTAGCTTATTTATTTATTTATTTATTTATTTTTAACTTTGCAACATAATACATAAACAGGGAAAAATAAGAGCTAGTTTAAGTACTTCAGGAAGAGGTAAGTCTTCAGTTGCCGTTTGAAGACGGTCAGAGACTCGGCCGTACGGATACCTAGGGGAAGTTCGTTCCACCGCCTCGGTGCCAGAACAGAGAAGAGTCTAGATGTATACCTACATTTTTCCCTGAGAGATGGTGGGACCAGTCGAGCAGTGCTAGTGGATCTGAGTGAGCGTGGTGCAGTGCGGGGAGTGACGAGAGCTTTGAGGTAAGATGGCGCTGGTCCATTCTTGGCTTTGTAGGCAAGCATTAGTGTTTTGAATCTGATGCGTGCAGCTACCGGAAGCCAGTGGAAGGAACACAGCAGTGGGGTGGTGTGGGAGAACTTGGGAGGTTGAAAACAAGTGGTGCAGATGCATTTTGGATCATTTGCAGTGGGCGAATTGCGTTCAGAGGTAGACCTGCCAGAAGAGAGTTGCAGTAGTCCAATCTCGAAATGACCAGAGACTGAACAAGCACCTGAGTAGCCTGTGTGGAAAGAAATGGCCGAATCCTTCTGATGTTGTACAGAAGAAACCGACAACCGAAGGAAAAGGATAGTTGATTGTCCATGGTTACCCCAAGGTTGTGAGCAGTGGCTGAAGGGGAAATCATGAAGTTGTTCAGAGATATCGCAAGGTCTTGGGCTGGGGATGGATCACCTGGGATGACCAGCAGCTCAGTTCTGTTGGGATTGAGTTTCAGCTTATGAGCCGTCATCCAAGATGAGATGTCCACCAGACACGCTGAGATCCGAGCAGAAGCTGTGGTATCTGAGGGAGGGAAGGAGAAGATAAGTTGGGTGTCATCGGCATAGCAGTGGTATGAAAATCCATGTAAGGATATAACTTTTCCAAGAGAGTGAGTATAGAGGGAGAAAAGGAGAGGACCAAATACTGAGCCTTGTGGGACACCAGTAGAGAGTCTGCATGGAGCAGATGTCAATCCCTTCCATGTTATGAGCGACCATCCAGGTAGGAAGCAAACCATTCCCATGCTGTTCCACAAATTCCAAGACTCCTGAGGGTGGACAAGAGAGTCTTGTGGTTTACTGTGTCAAATGCTGCAGACAGGTGGAGGAGGATGAGGACCGATGACAGTTTGGCTGATCTAGCAGCATGTAGTTTCTCAGTGACTGCCAGAAGGGCAGTCTCTGTGGAATGTGCTGCTTTGAAGCCAAACTGGTTGGGGTCATGGAGGTTATTCTGCATGAGATAGTCAGACAGCTGATTACAAACAACACGTTCGAGAATTTTTGAAAGGAATGAGAGACGTGATACCGGTCTGTAGTTGCTGATGTCTGAGGGATCCAGAGCAGGTTTCTTCAGGATGGGGATGACCCTGGCTTTCTTAAAGACAGTTGGAACATGACCAGATGTTAAGGATCCATTGATGACTGTGGTGATGAAGGGTAGGAGGTCAGGTGAGATGGTCTGGAGCATAGCTGAAGGGATTGGATCCAGTGGGCAGGTGGTAGGATTGCAGGACCGAATAATTTGCAAAACCTCTTCTGCTGCTACAGTTGAGAGCTGCATCAGTGAAGGAGTAGCAGAGTGCTGACTGTGTGATGTAGATGAAGTTGGGGGAGACATGAAGGTCTGGCAGATCCTCTCAATCTTCTCTGTGTAAAAAGAGGCAAAATCTTCGGCGGGCAGGGAGGATGGAGAAGGTGGAGCCGGAGGGTTGAGTAGTGACGAGAAGATGTTGTGGAGCTTTCGGGGATCTTGTGCAGAAGTTTCAAGCTTTTCCTTGTAGAAGGAGGTCTTGGCAGAAGTCACGTCCAAAGAGAATTTGGACAGGAGCGTACGATAAGAGATGAGATCTGTGTCAAGTTTAGATTTCTTCCACTTCCTCTCTGCTGATCGTAGTTCTCTCCGATTGTTGCGAAGCACATCTGACAGCCAAGGAGCAGTAGAAGAATTCTTTCTGCATATAGTGGACAAAGGGCAGAGAAGGTCCATGGTTGAGGAAAGAGAGGAGAGCAAAGTGTCAGTAGCTGAGTCCAGGGGAAGGGAGGAAAAGGCGTCATGGTCAGGAAGAGATGAAAGAGTACAGGAAGCTACAGAGGAAGGGGAGATAGAGTGGAGGTTTCGGCGGGTGAGAGAGAGGTGCTGGGGGTTACGTTTAGGCAGAACAGGGAGAGTGATAGAGAAGGATACCAGGTGATGATCGGAGATATGAAGTGGGGTAGCAGTCATGTCTGTAGCTGGGGAAGGATGAGTGAAGACTAGATCCAGGATGTTTCCTTCCTTGTGTATGGGAGGGCAGCTGTTGAAAGACAAGGAGAATGAATTCAGAAGAGCCAGAAGGCCAGAAGAGTGAAGCTTGTCAGATGGGAGGTTGAAATCTCCAAGAACCATCAGAGGGGTGCTGTCAGAAGGGAAGACACTGAGGAGTGTGTCCATTTCATCCAAGAAGTTACCTAGGGGACCAGGGGGGCGGTAGATGACAATGATGAAGAGGTTGATTGGGGAGGTAACTGAAACTGCATGGAATTCAAAAGAAGAGATGGTTAGATCAGACAAGGGGAGAGGTGAGGAACACCATCTCTGTGACAACAGCAGACCTGTACCACCACCCCTGCCTGATTCTCGTGGTGAGTGAGAGAAAGTATAGGCAGAGGATAGAGCAGCCGGTGTAGCAGTGTTCTGTGGTGATATCCAGGTCTCAGTTAGTGCCAGAAAATCAAAGGAATAGTGGGAGGCTAGAGCTGAGATGAAGTCAGCCATCCTTACAGATTGGCCGTTCCAGAGCCCACCTACCACCACTGTTTGAGACTGAGACAACAGGGGAGGGTAGATGAGGTTGCTGGAAACATGACCTCTGCTTCGTGGATGAGAATGTCTGCGTCTGTAAGAGGTAACAACAGAAATCAGTTTGAGGCATATGTCTGTGGTCTTGTCAAAGTATGAAAAGTGAGATTAAGGATGTAAGAGAACAAGAAAAGATGACAATATACTTACTATTTAAGTAATTAACTATTGATGAGGCAATCTGCAAATCGAGAACCTTCAATATAAATTAGTTAGCCATGCCCACACCTTAAGGGAGACTGAAACTATTCTTGATTAATCACCCGAGACAGCTAAGAAGCAAGGATCAACAAGCTATACAATAACAGTTCAAATAACAACTCTAGAACCAACCAGGTTAAACAAATAGTACACAAAAGTCAGAATCCTACCTTACCAGATGGGAACAGATTCAAATGAAGAGTTAAAGCACACCCCTACCCCTACACCTACATCTACCCCTACCCCTACCCCTACACCTGCCTTTACCCCTACCCCTACCCCTGACTCTGCCCCTACCCCTACACCTACATCTACCCCTACATCTACTCCTACACCTGCCTTTACCCCTACCCCTACCCCTGCCGCTGCCCCTACCCCTACATCTACCCCTACACCTGCCCCTACCCCTACATCTGCCCTTACATCTGCCCCTCCCCCTGTCCCTGCCCTGTGTAACGAGCTGTGTAGTTAACGGTTCTTAGTTTTTGAGGATTCTATGTTTTACTTTTTTTTTTTTTTCACTTTTTACTTTCAGGACTGATTGAGGTCTGAATTTCGAAACTGAATTTCGAAAATTTGTGTTTGCTTTATTTTCACAGCTGCAGCATGAGTTCCTCTCTGTCCTTAACACCATCTGCTCAAGTGTTATAGCAAACAAGCAGTTTATCACCTCAGCTCCTCTTAAAGGGGGAGCGCAGTCCAAAGTGGTGTGGACTTATAACATAATGGTCAAAGCACTGGTAAGTCCAACGGCTGGACACACACACACACACACACACACACACACACACACACACACACACACACACAGATAGACACACACATACACATGCACAGATACACACACACACACACACACACACACACGGTTAATTAAAGTGATAAGTCAGCAGTTGTGAATTTTTGAGTGTATGAAAACTCTGTCCATCTCCTGTGTGCTTTCAGGTAAAGGGCAGTACAAACTGGACTGAAAAGGAAATTCTACACTTCTGTAGTAAATCCTGTTCTGAATCATATGGAACAAGTTTCATCAACACAACACAGTTTGAGAAAATCTATAAAAAAGTATGTGTATGGAACGGAACTGTCCCAGGTACGGACTTCCTGTTGTCTATAAAAGTGACACACAATCATATCTTTAAATAATATAAATACATATACAACACCAAACCTTTTTCTCTTTCTCTCATTTCCTGTTCATATCTTTTCTCCATCAGCATGTCCATCTCTTCAGAGTGAGTATTGTGTGTTTATCTGTACACATCTCCGCTTATACATAGAACTGGATAGAATAGAATAGAATAGAATAGAAAGCTGTTATTGTCATTGTGAAGCTCTGGATACAACAAAATTATATCTGCTCTGCTCTGCTTTAGCAGTTCCTTTCTTCCTCTTTGTTTTGTTAGTGAATGTTTACATTGACATCCTCTGCAAACACACACAGACACACACACACACACACATACACACACACACACATACACAAAAACACAAGAATAAATCATTTATATCACTATCTGAAAGCCAGACATCGCTGCATTAACGTAATGCTACTTTCACAGTGTTCCTTTTATCGATGAGGTCACTTTGGAGTTTGTTCAGAAAAAAAGAATAAAAAACAAAAACCCTGACCAGCTGATAGAACTGTGAGCTACAGTGACCAGTGATAATGTAGCAGAAACTCTGGGAAATGAGCAGGACATTAACACTGAGGGGAAATAGTGAAGGTTTGTGTCAAGACTCAGGATAAAGGATTGTCATGACAGGATCAGAGGATCATCAGGTCAGAGGTCAAACATTCTGCTGGCAGGACTTCAGGGTTTACTTACTTCAGTGAAATCCACTATCTGTGACTTGCTGCTTTCAAACCCTATAAAAATTTCATTAATGGCATAAATTTTATTATAAGAACTGAGCACTGTGTTCTTTATAACCTGTAATGTGTGGAACTCATTTATTTCTACACACTACATGAGACTTTTTCATCAATATTGTACTTTTATCTTCATGATTTTCTCAGATCATTTATTCACAACAGCAGTGACGAGTCAGACGTCCACTCTCTCACCCAACCGTAAGTTTCTCACCTCACAGTAAAGACGCTTGCAGCACGTTAACCATATGAAAAAAAGCAAAAAACTCATCTTTAAATCCATTTAAATTGATAAAACATGCCTTTTTAACCACAGGAGCTTGGTGGGATGTAGTATGTAGTGTGTTTGTTTTGCTGCACTGTTAGAAGAGAGGGATATTTTTAGGAAATTTTCAATCTGCCAAATTCTACAGTGTGAGCAGATGAACAGATTATGTAACTTCATGTAGAAGAGTTTTGGGAGAGCAGCCCATAAATCAATCAATCAATCAATCAATCAATCAATCAATCAATCAATCATTTAATTTATGTAGCTGATTTGTTAGATAAGCTCTAAATAAATCGAGCAAATTAAAGAAAGAAATTGATGGATAGATAAATAGATAGCTAAGAGTACATTTTATTGATTTTATTTCATTTCAGGAAACGCTTCAGTACAGTCCCCAAATTTTGAGGCCCAGAAGACAGAATGTAAGTTTACATTTACATTTCTGGCATTTGGCAGACGCTCTTATCCAGAGCGACGTACAAAAGTGCTTTAGTTCTCAGTCACTGAATACATTAACACTGGTTCAATAGGACACACACTTGGGATAGCATTAACCTAAACTGAGTTGGGGTTTTTTTAAACTTTGCAACATAATACATAAACAGGGAAAATAAGATTTTAAGATTAAGTTTGACGCCTCAGTAATCTTCACTGTGTGAGTTTTCATGTCCTCAGTTTGTACTCTGTATTTTCCAGACCATGTGTTGTCAGCAGTGGTGCCTAGCCTGATCATCATCATCATCATGGGCATCATCATCATCATCATCATGGGCACCATCATCAGGCGACAGAGAAACAGCCAGGTGATTTAATCTGGGGTTTAGTGAGAGGTTGTCCTTCAGAGACATTGTGATACTCCTTGATATGACAGACATAATGATAAAGGAGAGACAGGTGGTGCAGCAGGTAACGTCGTCTCCTCACCACTCCAACGTTTGGTCTGCGTGGAGTTTCACTTTCCCCGAGTCTCTGTGGGTTTCCTGGAAGTAAATGCTGCATGGATGCCTGATTTGGGGAATTTTCTCCCCGATTTAGTCTTGAGCAGTTCCCACTCCTCAGGCAGCTCTGCCCCTTCATACAGCAGGTACTAACCCAGGAGGGTGGAGTTTCCTCTGAGTGTGTTTTCTCTCCCTTCCCGAGAACACGGCTCTTTCTGCTCTCATGTCGTTCACCGTGGCGTTCAAACCCTGTCCAGTCGAAGCGCTCAGCAGCACAGTGACGTCACTGTGACTGGAAGTGTTGATGATGATTTGCACAGTCTGAGATTTTATTGATTTCTGTTTTAGCCAGGGAAAGTCATTTAATTCTCTTTAATTCTTTCTTTCAGAATTTCACAGGAAGTTACTGGTTTATGTCAACAAAGCACAAGACAATGTTTATTAAAAAGTCACACAAATATATATATATATAACTAGAGACGAGAAATTGGACAATGAAACTGAATACAGGTGTGAAACCTTCAACACTGCAATGGCCAGTGTTCCAGTCGTACATGTACCAACAACATAATTAGCGAATACTCAAAGGAACAAAGGAGTTCAAAAGAACAGCACTGGGAATGCTAGTAAGTGTGAGAGGAAAGATATCAGAGCGAGAGCATGGTGTACCTGTTCAGGTGTAAATCCTCAGCAGGTTATTAATGTAGTGCCTGTGTGTCTGCAGATGTTCATGATCAACTGCAGCTCTCTGAAACACCTTGTGAGTTACTGTGTGCTGACGGAATTAGAGATCTTCATACCTCATGCTGTGTTTAATTGAGTGTATGAGTTTATCAGCAGTTATTTTTCTCAGACAATCTACATGTTAATAACATGAACAATGAAACTGTACATTTATCATCAGCAGGTAACTGAAACTTCACAGGAATGCTCCAGGACAGAAACACAGCAAATATTACTTAGGTACCTTTTCATTACCTTCTGGTTCTCCTGTCATGAATATCACAGCATTTCAGTTTCTCACGTGGAGGTGTATAATGTAATTATTTCCGGAGTATCTCTGGGATTTTAGTCAGAAGTTTACAGTCTGGAATAATTACTCCATATTTCTAGCTTCTATATAAAACGAGCAGTAGAAATAACTCCAGGTAATGTTTATCCTGTCAGAAGTGACATGTTGGTAAAGACTGTGTTGTATCCTGTGGGAAAAGAGATTCAGTGCTGATTCCTCTGTTTAAAGACGCTACAGGAAACACTCGCTCTTTTCTCTTTTCTGTCTGCTGAAAGCGACAGTGTAAAGACAGATGGATAAAATACGGTGTTTAAGTGGACATGTCAGAGCAGGGACGGTCCTGATATTGTGTTTTTCTCTGTTAGGATCATTAATAATGACAAGAGGAATGAAGATGATGTAGGTGAGTTAATTTTCTCCTCATGAAGATGATTAACAGCACAGACACAGTGAATGATCTGTTGTGTTTCTATTTCAGTTTAGTTTCACTTTCACTGGAGGCATCCTGAATAACCCAGCAACGTGCTGAATTTTGGACATAACTGCAGTGCACAGTGATGGAGACTAACCTAAAAATCAGTGTGTTAACGGCAGCTGGATTTTACCGGAGCAGTCAATTAAAAACTCGCTTTAGACATAAGCGATTCTACCCGAGGGAGGACATTCTAGTAAGAGAAAGATACTCGTGTGGAATAATGAAGACAAAACCCAAAGAAATAATAAAGCTACGAACAGTGATCGGTGGACCCGAGCACCATGGAGAAGCAAAGATTGTTATCTTATTCAGGTGGAGGAGCTGCGAGATTTCTGCTGCATGCATGCGACCTGCTCCATTATTTAAGATTCAAGTGAACTTGGAACAACATTGCATCATGTATTGACCTGAACTGACCTGAACTGCATGTTAACTGACCGCATCGCCACACCAACACACACCATTCAGCTATCAACAACCTGCAGCTCATGAGCTAAACACACAGTTTCTCTTCAACTCATAAGCTAATATATAGTACATATGAATGTGCATGTGTGTGTGTGTGTGTTTGCTTGTGTTTGTGTGTGTGTGCGTAAGATTGTGCGTGTGTGTAATATTGAAGTTGTTATTGTAAATTCGCTTATAAAACAGAGACAGAAACTTTTCACCTTCTCAACCCATCCCAGTCTCCCCAGTAAACCTGTTAGATGTGGAAGATCAGCAGACTTGACCCTGACCCTGTTGTATGATGCAGTAAGAGATTGTTGTCATGTTGTCACATCGTTTACTGCCCCGGAATAAAACTGATATCTGTTATATTAATAATAAAATAAATACAATATTAATAGACATATTTATTGTTCTGTTCTATAATGTGATATTTATTACATTTCCACCTTAATAAAATTAAACAACAATAAAGGGAGAAAAAAATAACAGAGCTTTCAGAGCTTTATCATTTATAGATTTTGTCATTTTTCCTCAAGGCAAAGATACAGCTTATCATGTGTGTGTATATGTTGTTGTGTGTGTTTACTTTGTTGTGTGTGCTTACGTTGTGTGTTTATGTTGTTGTGTGTTTATGTTGTTGTGTGTGTTTACTTTGTTGTGTGTGCTTACGTTGTGTGTTTATGTTGTTGTGTGTGTTTATGTTGTTGTGTGTTTATGTTGTTGTGTGTGTTTATGTTGTTGTGTGTGTTTACGTTGTGTGTGTTTGTTGTTGTGTGTGTTTATGTTGTTGTGTGTTTATGTTGTTGTGTGTGTTTATGTTGTTGTGTGTTTATGTTGTTGTGTGTGTTTACGTTGTTGTGTGTTTATGTTGTTGTGTGTGTTTATGTTGTTGTGTGTGTTTACGTTGTGTGTGTTTGTTGTTGTGTGTGTTTATGTTGTTGTGTGTTTATGTTGTTGTGTGTGTTTATGTTGTTGTGTGTTTATGTTGTTGTGTGTGTTTACTTTGTTGTGTGTGCTTACGTTGTGTGTTTATGTTGTTGTGTGTGTTTATGTTGTTGTGTGTTTATGTTGTTGTGTGTGTTTATGTTGTTGTGTGTGTTTACGTTGTGTGTGTTTGTTGTTGTGTGTGTTTATGTTGTTGTGTGTTTATGTTGTTGTGTGTGTTTATGTTGTTGTGTGTTTATGTTGTTGTGTGTTTGTTGTGTGTGTTTACGTTGTTGTGTGTTTATGTTGTTGTGTGTTTATGTTGTCGTGTGTGTTTACGTTGTGTGTGTTTGTTGTTGTGTGTGTTTATGTTGTTGTGTGTTTGTTGTTGTGTGTGTTTATGTTGTTGTGTGTTTATGTTGTTGTGTGTTTATGTTGTCGTGTGTGTTTACGTTGTGTGTGTTTACGTTGTTGTGTGTGTTTGTTGTTGTGTGTGTTTGTTGTTGTGTGTGTTTATGTTGTTGTGTGTTTATGATGTTGTGTGTGTTTACGTTGTGTGTGTTTATGATGTTGTGTGTGTTTATGTTGTTGTGTGTGTTTACGTTGTGTGTGTTTATGTTGTTGTGTGTTTATGATGTTGTGTCTGTTTGTTGTTGTGTGTTTATGTTGTTGTGTGTTTATGATGTCTGTGTTTACGTTGTGTGTGTTCGTTGTTGTGTGTGTTTATGTTGTCGTGTGTGTTTACGTTGTGTGTGTTTATGATGTGTGTGTTTATGTTGTTGTGTGGGTTTGTTGTTGTGTGTGTTTATGATGTCTGTGTTTACGTTGTGTGTGTTTATGTTGTTGTGTGTGTTTACGTTGTGTGTGTTTATGATGTTGTGTGTGTTTATGTTGTTGTGTGTTTATGATGTTGTGTGTGTTTATGATGTTGTGTGTGTTTGTTGTTGTGTGTGTTTGATGTTGTGTGTGTTTATGTTGTTGTGTGTGTTTATGATGTTGTGTGTGTGTTTATGTTGTTGTGTGTGTTTATGATGTTGTGTGTGTTTGTTGTTGTGTGTTTATGATGTTGTGTGTGTTTATGTTGTTGTGTGTGTTTACGTTGTGTGTGTTTACGTTGTGTGTGTTTATGTTGTTGTGTGTTTATGATGTTGTGTGTGTTTGTTGTTGTGTGTGTTTATGTTGTTGTGTGTTTATGATGTCTGTGTTTACGTTGTGTGTGTTTGTTGTTGTGTGTGTTTATGTTGTCGTGTGTGTTTACGTTGTGTGTGTTTATGATGTTGTGTGTGTTTATGTTGTTGTGTGGGTTTGTTGTTGTGTGTGTTTATGATGTCTGTGTTTACGTTGTGTGTGTTTATGTTGTTGTGTGTGTTTACGTTGTGTGTGTTTACGTTGTGTGTGTTTATGTTGTTGTGTGTTTATGATGTTGTGTGTGTTTGTTGTTGTGTGTGTTTATGTTGTTGTGTGTTTATGATGTCTGTGTTTACGTTGTGTGTGTTTGTTGTTGTGTGTGTTTATGTTGTCGTGTGTGTTTACGTTGTGTGTGTTTATGATGTTGTGTGTGTTTATGTTGTTGTGTGGGTTTGTTGTTGTGTGTGTTTATGATGTCTGTGTTTACGTTGTGTGTGTTTATGTTGTTGTGTGTGTTTACGTTGTGTGTGTTTATGATGTTGTGTGTGTTTATGTTGTTGTGTGTTTATGATGTTGTGTGTGTTTATGTTGTTGTGTGTGTTTATGATGTTGTGTGTGTTTGTTGTTGTGTGTGTTTGATGTTGTGTGTGTTTATGTTGTTGTGTGTGTTTATGATGTTGTGTGTGTTTATGTTGTTGTGTGTGTTTATGATGTTGTGTGTGTTTATGTTGTTGTGTGGGTTTGTTGTTGTGTGTGTTTATGATGTCTGTGTTTACGTTGTGTGTGTTTATGTTGTTGTGTGTGTTTATGATGTCTGTGTTAACGTTGTGTGTGTTTATGTTGTTGTGTGTGTTTACGTTGTGTGTGTTTATGATGTTGTGTGTGTTTATGTTGTTGTGTGTTTATGATGTTGTGTGTGTTTATGTTGTTGTGTGTGTTTATGATGTTGTGTGTGCTTGTTGTTGTGTGTGTTTGATGTTGTGTGTGTTTATGTTGTTGTGTGTGTTTATGATGTTGTGTGTGTTTATGTTGTTGTGTGTGTTTATGATGTTGTGTGTGTTTGTTGTTGTGTGTGTTTGATGTTGTGTGTGTTTATGTTGTTGTGTGTGTTTATGATGTTGTGTGTGTTTATGTTGTTGTGTGTGTTTATGATGTTGTGTGTGTTTGTTGTTGTGTGTGTTTGATGTTGTGTGTGTTTATGTTGTGTGTGTTTATGATGTTGTGTGTGTTTATGTTGTTGTGTGTGTTTATGATGTTGTGTGTGTTTATGTTGTTGTGTGTGTTTGATGTTGTGTGTGTTTATGTTGTTGTGTGTGTTTATGATGTTGTGTGTGTTTGTTGTTGTGTGTGTTTGATGTTGTGTGTGTTTATGTTGTTGTGTGTTTATGATGTTGTGTGTGTTTGTTGTTGTGTGTGTTTGATGTTGTGTGTGTTTATGTTGTTGTGTGTGTTTATGATGTTGTGTGTGTTTGTTGTTGTGTGTGTTTGATGTTGTGTGTGTTTATGTTGTTGTGTGTTTATGATGTTGTGTGTGTTTACGTTGTTGTGTGTGTTTGATGTTGTGTGTGTTTATGTTGTTGTGTGTGTTTATGATGTTGTGTGTGTTTATGTTGTTGTGTGTGTTTATGATGTTGTGTGTGTTTACGTTGTTGTGTGTGTTTATGATGTTGTGTGTGTTTGTTGTTGTGTGTGTTTGATGTTGTGTGTGTTTATGTTGTTGTGTGTGTTTATGATGTTGTGTGTGTTTGTTGTTGTGTGTGTTTGATGTTGTGTGTGTTTATGTTGTTGTTTGTGTTTATGTTGTTGTGTGTGTTTACATTGTGTGTGTGTGTTTATGTTGTGTGATAGGAAGAGGAAGAGTTAATAGTACACCTGCAGGAGGATGTGGATGAAGGAGATGAGGAACACATTAATCAGATGTGACGTAAGTGACCTCAACTGACCGTGTTGTAAATCATGAGCTGAGGGTGAGAGACTGGACACAGAGTTCAGCTCAAGGTCAGCAGGTCTCCTGGTGCTGCAGTAATTCAGACATTTTGATGACAGCACTTTCTTCTACATTAATCAGGACAGTGTTGACCACTAGATGACCTCCAGCTCTGTTTATGGTTCTCACTCACTGTATTTCATGTTTAAATTCATGTCCTGTCTGCCGTCCAGTCAGATTTTACATAGATTTTGATTGGACTTCATATGACTGAGAGCGTACAGGACGAAGGGACTTCCATATTCACAGAGGAACGAGAGAGAGAGAGCTAAACCTGCTTCTGGTCAATAACGCCATTCCTCACCGTCCAACATCTTCAATGACCACAGAGTTTGTCTGTGTGTCTCGCCTCGTGTGTCTTGCCTCGTGTGTGTGTGTCTCGCCTCGTGTGTCTCACCTCGTGTGTCTTGCCTCGTGTGTCTCACCTCGTGTGTGTGTGTGTCTCTCGTCATGTGTTTTGCCTCGTGTGTCTCACCTTGTGTGTCTCACCTTGTGTGTCTCGCCTCGTGTGTCTTGCCTCGTGCGTCTCGCCTCGTGTGTGTGTCTCTCCTCGTGTGTCTCACCTCATGTGTGTGTGTCTCTCCTCGTGTGTCTCACCTCGTGTGTGTGTCTCTCCTTGTGTGTCTCACCTCGTGTGTCTTGCCTTGTGTGTCTCGCCTCGTGTGTCTCGCCTCGTGTGTCTCGCCTCGTGTGTCTCGCCTCGTGTGTGTCTCACCTCGTGTGTCTCATCTTGTGTGTGTGTCTCGTCTTGTGTGTGTGTCTCGCCTCGTATGTATGTGTCTCGTCTCGTGTGTGTGTCTCGCCTCGTGTGTGTGTGTCTCGCCTCGTGTGTGTGTCTCGTCTTGTGTGTGTGTCTCACCTTGTGTGTGTGTCTCGCCTCGTGTGTGTGTCTCGTCTTGAGTGTGTGTCTCGTCTTGTGTGTGTGTCTCGCCTTGTATGTATGTGTCTCGCCTCGTGTGTGTGTGTCTCGTCTTTTGTGTGTGTCTCGCCTCGTGTGTGTGTCTCGTCTTGTGTGTGTGTCTCGCCTCGTGTGTGTGGTCACGTTATTATTTCACCCAAAAAAAACCCTCTGAATAAATCAAACCCAGACTTCATCATGAGGAGAGTAGAAATGTGTTTCTGACCGATACAGCAGTGTAAGAGCTTCAAACAGAATCCGACTGAATGACTCGTGTGTGTGTGTGTGTGTGTGTGTGTGTGTGTGTGTGTGTGAGTGAGACGTTCAGTGTCAAAATTGTGTTTTGTTGTATTATTAAAGTTTTAAATAAAGTGTTTTGTTTTGTAAAAGATCTGAATTATTCTGCTGCTTGTGTGTTGCAGTGTGAACTGTGTGTAGTGTTTCGACAAAAAGAGACTTGTTTTTTAAAATCTGCTTAAGCAATTGTAAAAAATAAATAAATAAAATAAACTGTAAATCCTTGTGTATATGTGTGTGTGTACGTGTGTGTGTGTACGTGTGTGTGTGTGTGTGTGTGTGTGTGTGTGTGTGTGTGTGTGTGTGTCTGTGTATGTGTGTATGTGTGTGTGTGTGTGTATGTGTGTGTGTGTGTGTGTATGTGTGTATGTATGTGTGTGTGTGTATGTGTGTGTGTATGTGAATGTGTGTGTGTGTGTGTGTGTGTGTGTGTGTGTGTGTGTGTGTGTGTATGTGTGTATGTGTGTGTGTTTTATCTTTGTGCACTTGACGATATTGGATCTGTTCCAAAGTTCCTTCTCAGACTCATTTACAGAACCAGTTTGTTTGGTCAGCAGAAATCAGGTTCATATTTTCATGCTGTAGTTGATCTCAGTGTTCACACTTCACCTTTATGCAGACATTTACTCTTATTTTAATAAAATTCCACAGTCCAAGAGCAGGCTACAAAACAAGCCAAGCCACCAGCACTGGACCAAAAGACACACCCCCAACGCGCTGGACCAGAGCCACACCCCCAACACGCTGGACCAGAGACACACCCCCAACACGTTGGACCAGGGACACACCCCCAACACGCTGGACCAGAGACACACCCCCAACGCGCTGGACCAGAGACACACCCCCAACGCGCTGGACCAGAGACACACCCCCAACATGCTGGGCCAGAGACACACCCCCAACATGCTGGGCCAGAGACACCCCCAATGTGAACACACACACCTCACCTCTGTGATGGAGGAACACACACACCTTCTCATCTGGCCAACAGGAGACACCGCTGCTGAGATCCACAGATTCACTCACTGACCCCGCACAACCTCGCCTGACTTCGCCCATCCCTGCTTTCAAACCCCCAACCATGCCCACCCTGCCACTGACTGTGTGTGTGTGTGTGTGTGTGTGTGTGTGTGTGTGTGTGTGTGTGTGTGTGTGATTAACTAGGAGCTACATGATCCATGTGAAACAGGAGCTGTTTTATTATTTCACTTTAGCATGCGCCACACGTGTCTGCCCTTTTCCTTTCGCTTTTCTTTATGTACTCTGACTAATCGTGTCTCACAGTCACGTGATTTCAGAGAACCCCAGCACTCACTTCTGCCTGCTTCTGCTTCTCACCTCCACCATGTGGAGAAGAGCACAGTCTGAACGTCACTGAATATTTACATCATTTCATTATGAACTTCTCCGGAGAATTTTCTGATCCCTCTGTGTGTGTGTGTGTGTGTGTGTGTGTGTGTGTGTGTGTGTGTGTGTGTGTGTGACTTACTGGGCCGAAGCCTCCACCCAGAGAGATGAATTCTGGATGATTGACCAGGTCAAAAAGCTCCATCTGCTGCACGGGAGTCTGAGAGGTGGAGAGACGCCAGGGTTCAGATAATACCTGTAACACACACACACACACACACACACACACACACACACACACACAGGTCATTTAAAATATTTGATTTATTTAAAATGAGGAATGTTGAGATTTTTTAAATGTATTACAGTTTACAGAGTATTGACAATTAAATAAGAGAAGATCATGGATTCTTCTACAAGCTAAAGCTAGCTCTAAGGCTCTAAGGTGTGCTTTATGGATTTAAACACACACTTTATATAAATCTATGAAGCACACACACACACACACACACACACACACACACACACACATTAATGTCTTTCAGATGTTCCAGCTCTGATTTAGCACAAAGTCTGAAGTACAGCACAAAAAATCTCCTCAGGACTAAAACACACAGCCAGTGATGAAGAAATAAATATGTATGAAAGTAATATAATGTTAATGTAATATTATATAATATATTATATAATGCATGTATAATAAATATAATATATACAATAAGAGGAAAATTGACTGGGGGAACAAAACAGCCGAAGGAGAAGTCAATATAATATTAATAGAAGTACACAGTGGACTAAAAACAAAGTATGCCACACAGAGCGAGAGTAAGGAGTAGGTAAAGAGATAAATAGGGAAATGGACTTACCTAGGTAAGGTGGGCGCTGTAAGGTCCGGTGGGAAAAACCAGAGGTGTCAGAGATGGAAGAGGCGAGATGATGCGGAGGCGAATGGCCAGTAGCGGTGTTTGTAGATTAGGTGGGGCAGGGCCCAAGCCCAAGTTAAATCAAAACAGTGAATGAACCTTTTCTAGTGGCTGATATTACCCAAAACATGGAACAAAGTAAGCAATCACCGAATGACAACCAAGCACAGAAGTAATGTAATGTACAGGGGAAATACAAAAAAAGGTTGTTATAGAAAATATGGGAGGTAACTACACTAAACCTAACTGAACTAGCTGCAGAGCAAAAATAAGGTTAAGCCTCAGATAATAAAACCAACAGTGAATATAGATAAAGGAATAAAACCTAATTAAATGTTGAGAAGGGAAACATCTCAGTACTCTAAATAAATGCACAAAACAAGCCCTCAAGTACTCTGATATAGGGGATATGATAAATAGGTTCCTAAATTATAAAGTAGCAAAAAACCTAATTTCTGCAAATACTGTGACCTGGTAATTGTGATAGACAGGCCTTGGCCTGACCCACAGGCCCGGCCATTGGTATCCTTAAGGCCATCAGGTATGGACAAACGAAGGGGGGTTTGAGTTTATGGGGGCCTATTCAGCAAAATAATCATCTATCGTCAAAACAAACACTGACAAACAAGTGTAAGGAGGGGTGAAGAGTCCCCTATATATAGGGGACATTTATGTGGGGGACTTTGCACTTGACCGCATCGAGCTCGAAGCTGTGTTTTTGAGTGCCAATAAAGCTGGTTTGCTTCTTCTCATTCAAGCCTGAAGGAGTTTCATTATTTTCTTTCTTACAATTTAGCAAAGTGTTTGGTAAATATAGGTAATTGCAGAAGACTTCAGAACCACCCAGAAGAGTGTCCACTCAGAGGGGACTCTGAGTTCCGACAGTAAATAAAAAGAATGGCATTGTTACCACTATTACAGTTATAAACAGTTGAGTGTGTGAGTTATGAGCAGGATTGCAAATATGATGAATAAAACATTTATAAATCTCCAGTCTAGAGTAATTCTGCTGTGAACTGCAGGCCTGTTTTCAGATCTTCAGTCTGTATTGTAGAACATCTGGATTTCTGCTGGGGCACACAGATGCTGGGGTCAGAATTTCCATGACCCTAACCTTCAATGCCACAGCCTGAGTATTATTCAGTTTATTCAGTAATTCAGCATTCAACAAAAACTTTGGAAGTTTAGAAGGACCACAGAGACGGAGTCTCCTCCCACTGAATGTAAAACAGGGCTAGGGTTTAATTAAATTGCCCTGAATATATAATTATATCCCTGTGTTTTACGGTGGTTTGTGTGTGTGTGTGTGTCGGGGGGGGCTGGGGGTTGGGGGAGAGAGAGAGAGAGAGAGCGAGAGAGAGCGCCCCTTAACTTTTATTTTGAAAACCGGACATTTCAGACCCGGAAGTTGATGTTGTGTCTGCGCATGTGTTATCAGTGTAGTAGTGTGTGTGTGTGTGTGTGTGTTAAATCTCTGCACCAGTGGAGTGTGTTAATTTAAACAGAACACAGAGAGCTGGTTTGTGTTGATTTACTGTAATGTTCTTTCAGTGCTCTGTTAACGTTCGACATTTTCATTAAAATATAAATTAGCATTACTTTATGCTAAGTGATTAGCTAGGCTGCTAACCGAGAGTAGCCATACGCCTTTTTTTGAGTTAATTGTGTGTGTGTGTGTGTGTGTGTGTGTGTGTGTGTATATATATATATATATATATATATATATATATATATATATATATATATATATATATATATATATATGTATGTGTGTGTGTGTGGGGGGGGGGGTTATAATTGAGATAGATTGCTTTGTTGTGTAAAAAAAAAACCGTTTATTTGTTTATTTATTTTGGGATGTGTACCTTTACAAGTTTAGTCTAACGCAGTGTTTTTGACGGCGTTACCATGGAAACGGACACGTCACTGCTCCGAGCTGAACTGCATGAAGAGGAGCTCTATAACATGCTGCAGGTGTTAATAACATTCATTAATAACATTCATCACATCCAGGGCATTAAGTGAAAAGATGTCATTTTATTTAATTACTAATTTGTCTCTCTTTTATTTTTAGACCGTGAGACAAACCCACACTGACAGCATGCCCTCAAAATTCATCCGGCCACAGCCAGGTGTGTGTGTGTGTGTGGAAAGTGGTGGTTCTGCATCAGAGGTGTTTTACGAGCCTCTTTAATTGAACAGTTAGCACAGAGGTTTATGTCCACATGCATGTCCAGCCCTGTTTACTTCTTTTAAAAGTATTATCCTTGTAGAAGAAGATAATCTAGCCATGGGGGTCACAGTCCAGTGACTTCTGTGCCGGTCCCAAGCCCGGATAAATAGAGAGGGTTGCGTCAGGAAGGGCATCCGGCGTAAAACATTGCCAAATTTAACCATGCGAATCGTCAGTACTCTGAATTTCATACCGGATCGGTCGAGACCCGGGTTAACAACGACCGCCATCGGCGCCGTTGACCTACAGGGTGCCGGTGGAAATTGGGCTACTGTTGGTGGAAGAAGTAGAGGAGGGAGGAGAGTGCGCAGACAGAGAGAGAAGAGGAAAGGTAAGAGTGTAGGACTGAGAATAGGAACTCTGAATGTTGGTACTATGACAGGGAAAGGTAGAGAGCTGGCTGATATGATGGAGAGAAGGAAGGTGGATATACTGTGTGTACAGGAGACCAGGTGGAAGGGGAGCAAGGCTGGTAGTATAGGAGCAGGATTCAAGCTGTTTTATTATGGTGTGGATAGTAAGAGAAATGGGGTAGGTGTGGTCCTGAAGGAGGAGTTTGTGAGGAATGTTCTGGAGGTGAAGAGAGTGTCAGACAGTGTGATGAGTCTGAAGTTAGAGATTGAAGGGGTGATGTTGAATGTTGTTAGTGGTTATGCCCCACAGGTAGGTTGTGAGTTAGAGGAGAAAGAGATTCTGGAGTGAATTAGATGAGGTGATGGAGAGTATTCCCACGGGTGAGAGAGTGGTGATAGGAGCGGATTTTAATGGACATGTTGGTGAGGGGAACACAGGTGATGAGGAGGTGATGGGCAAGTTTGGAGTTAAGGAAAGGAACCTAGAAGGACAGATGGTAGTGGACTTTGCTAAGAGGATGGACATGGCTGTGGTTAACACTTATTTTCAGAAGAGGGAGGAGCATAGAGTGACTTACAAGAGTGGAGGTAGGAGCACACAGGTAGACTACATCCTATGTAGAAGAGACAATCTGAAAGAGATTAGTGACTGTAAAGTGGTAGTGGGAGAGAGTGTAGCCAGACAGCATAGGATGGTGGTGTGTAGGATGACTTTGATGGTCTGTAAGACGAAGAGGTCAAAGATAGAGATAGAGAAGAAAACCAAGTGGTGGAAGCTGAAAAAGGAGGAATGTTGTGAGGAATTTAGACAGAAGTTGAGGCAGGCTCTGGGTGGTCAGGTAGTGCTGCCAGATGACTGGGAAACTACAGCAGAAGTGATCAGGGAGACAGGGAGAAAGGTGCTGGGTGTGTCATCTGGAAGGAGGAAAGAAGATAAGGAGACTTGGTGGTGGAATGAGGAAGTTCAGGATAGTGTCCAGAGGAAGAGGTTAGCCAAGAAGAAGTGGGACATGGACAGGACTGAAGAGAATAGACAGGAATACAAGGAGTTACAGCGCAGAGTGAAGAGGGAGGTGTCTAAGGCCAAGCAGAAGGCATATGACGAGTTGTACACTAGGTTAGACACTAGAGAAGGACAGAAGGACTTGTACAGGTTAGCTAGGCAGAGGGATCGAGATGGGAAGGATGTGCAGCAAGTTAGAGTTATTAAGGATAGAGATGGAAAGGTGCTCACAAGTGAGGAGAGTGTACAGAGGAGATGGAAGGAGTACTTTGAGGAGCTGATGAATGAGGAAAATGAGAGGGAAAAAAGAGTAGAAGGGGTGAACTCTGTGGAACAGAAAGTAGATAAGATTAGAAAGGATGAAGTCAGGAAGGCTTTGAAGAGGATGAAAAGTGGGAAGGCAGTTGGTCCTGACGACATCCCGGTGGAGGTCTGGAAGTGTTTGGGAGAGGCAGCAGTGGAATTTTTAACTAATTTGTTCAACAGGGTTTTAGAGAGTGAGAGGATGCCTGAGGAATGGAGAAGAAGTGTGTTAGTGCCGATCTTTAAGAATAAGGGTGACGTGCAGAGTTGCAGTAACTATAGGGGGATAAAGTTGATGAGCCATACAATGAAGCTATGGGAAAGAGTAGTGGAAGCTAGGTTAAGGAAGGTAGTGGGAATTTGTGAGCAGCAGTATGGCTTCATGCCCAGAAAGAGCACAACAGATGCAAGTTTTGCTCTGAGGATTTTGATGGAGAAGTATAGGGATGGTCAGAGGGAGTTGCACTGTGTGTTTGTAGACTTGGAGAAAGCGTATGACAGGGTGCCAAGAGAAGAGCTGTGGTACTGTATGAGGAAGTCAGGAGTAGCAGAGAAGTATGTCAGAGTGGTGCAGGACATGTATGAGAGGAGCAGGACAGTGGTGAGGTGTGCTGTAGGTCAGACAGAGGAGTTCAAAGTGGAGGTGGGACTGCATCAGGGATCGGCTCTGAGCCCCTTCCTGTTTGCTATAGTGATGGACCAGTTGTCAGAGGAGGTCAGACAGGAGTCTCCTTGGACAATGATGTTTGCAGATGACATTGTGATCTGTAGTGAGAGCAGGGAGCAGGTGGAGGAAAACCTGGAGAGGTGGAGGTTTGCGCTGGAGAGAAGAGGAATGAAAGTCAGTGGTAGTAAGACTGAGTACATGTGTGTGAATGAAAGGGAGGGAAGTGGAACAGTAAGGTTACAGGGTGAAGAGGTGAAGAAGGTACAGGAGTTTAAGTACTTGGGGTCAACAGTCCAGAGTAATGGAGAGTGTAGGAAAGAGGTAAAGAAGCGAGTGCAGGCAGGTTGGAATGGTGGAGAAAGGTGTGGGGAGTTCTGTGTGAGAGGAAAATATCAGCGAGAATCAAGGGGAAGGTGTACAGGACAGTGGTGAGAGCGGCCATGCTGTATGGTTTAGAGACAGTGTCACTGAGGAAGAGACAGGAGTCAGAGCTAGAGGTAGCAGAGCTGAAGATGTTGAGGTTCTCTTTGGGAGTGACAAGATTGGACAGGATTAGGAACGAGTACATCAGAGGGACAGCTCATGTTGGACGTTTGGGGGACAAAGTTAGGGAGGCCAGATTAAGATGGTTTGGACATGTTCAGAGGAGGGAGAGTGAGTATATTGGTAGGAGAATGTTGGACATGGAGCTGCCAGGCAGGAGGCAAAGAGGAAGGCCAAAGAGGAGGTATATGGATGGAATTAATGAGGATATGAAGCTAGTGGGTGCAAGTGTTGAGGATGCAGAAGATAGGGATAGGTGGAGAGAGATGATTCGCTGTGGAGACCCCTGAAGGGAAAAGCCGAAAGAAGAAGAAGAAGATCCTTGTAGAAGAAGATGTGTGTAATGCGAGTGTGTGTGAGACTCGGTCAGGTGTTTAAGTGTGTTGTGTTTGTGTATTAAAGGTGTTTTGTGTGTTTCTGCTTGTCCTCAGGTCTGTGTGTGAAGACGTTCTCTCTACCAGATGAGCAGAAAGTGTTTGTGAACGTCTGTCAGTCAGCTGATGTCCCGCCCCCTCCACCCATTTCCCATGATGCACTGGTGGACCTTTTGGACTCAGATGATCCTACAGGATATAAGGTTCCCATGAGTCTTGGAGAAGCTCACACTGAAATGGACAATAGTAAGTGTTTCCTGTTCCTGAAGCACACACACACACACACACTCACACACTCACACTGATTCAGTGATCTAGACCCTTTCTGTAGAAGGAGAGTATTGTATATGAACGTACAGTGATGTGCTGGGAGTTTCTCTTTAGCACGACACAGTAAAAATATTTATTTTCTGATTTATTTCAGCCGACATGGTTCAGTTATTCTTATTTTTCTTCTTCAGGTTCAAACAGTTGCACGGTGTACGATGTTGTCATTAATGACGAGTTCTTCCAGAAATGTCAGGTGTGTGTGTGTTGTAGTAATAATAATAATAATAATAATAATAATAATAATAATAATAATAATAAAAGTGTGCCTTTGTGTTCCAGAAGGATTCATTGTTCCAGCAGTTTGTGATTGCAGTGTCACTGGAGGGACTGGAGAATAAATACAAGCTGCAGTTAAACAGAGGTCTCTCTCTCTCTCTCTCTCTCTCTCTCTCTCTCTCTCTCTCTCTCTCTCTCACACACACACACACACACATACACACACAGAAACTCATACAAAATATTTTTTTTAAAAATTCTAATTTTTATTTGTCACATACACAACCATACACAGTACGATATGCAGTGGAATGCTTACACGACTGTTGTGACCTCGAAAAGGAAATAAGAAATAGAAGGAAGAAGGAAATAAGGCAAAAAGAGAATAAATATAAAATAAAAATATAAAAATCTACAATTAAATTAGAGATGAAAAAAATATAAAAATATTAAAAAAATGTAAAAGGTTGAGCTGTAGCAGTGTGCAAATGTTCAAAGTGATTAAAGTGATTGAGTTCTGTGCAGTGTGCTGTGTGTTGTGCTGTGCAGTGTGTTGTGCTGTGCTGTGTGTTGTGCTGTGCAGTGTGTTGTGCTGTGCAGTGTGCTGTGTGTTGTGCTGTGCAGTGTGTTGTGCTGTGCAGTGTGTTGTGCTGTGCAGTGTGTTGTGCTGTGCAGTGTGTTGTGTGTTGTGCTGTGCAGTGTGTTGTGCTGTGCAGTGTGCTGTGTGTTGTGCTGTGCAGTGTGTTGTGCTGTGCAGTGTGCTGTGTGTTGTGCTGTGCAGTGTGTTGTGCTGTGCAGTGTGTTGTGTGTTGTGCTGTGCAGTGTGTTGTGCTGTGTGTTGTGCTGTGCAGTGTGTTGTGCTGTGCAGTGTGCTGTGTGTTGTGCTGTGCAGTGTGTTGTGCTGTGCAGTGTGCTGTGTGTTGTGCTGTGCAGTGTGTTGTGTGTTGTGCTGTGCAGTGTGTTGTGCTGTGCAGTGTGCTGTGTGTTGTGCTGTGCAGTGTGTTGTGCTGTGCAGTGTGCTGTGTGTTGTGCTGTGCAGTGTGTTGTGCTGTGCAGTGTGCTGTGTGTTGTGCTGTGCAGTGTGTTGTGCTGTGCAGTGTGTTGTGTGTTGTGCTGTGCTGTGTGTTGTGCTGTGTGTTGTGCTGTGTGCTGTGCTGTGCAGTGTGCAGTGCTGTGTGTTGTTCTGTGCAGTGCTGTGTTGTGCTGTGCAGTGTGTTGTGCTGTGCTGTGCAGTGTGTTGTGCTGTGCAGTGCTGTGCAGTGTGTTGTGCTGTACAGTGCTGTGCAGTGTGTTGTGCTGTGCAGTGCTGTGCAGTGTGTTGTGCTGTGCAGTGCTGTGCAGTGTGTTGTGCTGTGCTGTGTGTTGTGCTGTGCAGTGTGTTGTGCTGTGCTGTGTGTTGTGCTGTGTGTTGTGCTGTGTGCTGTGCTGTGCAGTGTGCAGTGCTGTGTGTTGTGCTGTGTGCTGTGCTGTGCAGTGTGTTGTGCTGTGCAGTGCTGTGCAGTGTGCAGTGCTGTGTGTTGTGCTGTGCAGTGTGTTGTGCTGTGCAGTGCTGTGCAGTGTGTTGTGCTGTGCTGTGCTGTGCAGTGTGCTGTGCTGTGCTGTGTGTTGTGCTGTGCAGTGTGTTGTGCTGTGCTGTGTTGTTCTGTGCAGTGCTGTGTTGTGCTGTGCAGTGTGTTGTGCTGTGCAGTGCTGTGCAGTGTGTTGTGCTGTGTGTTGTGCTGTGCAGTGTGTTGTGCTGTGCTGTGTGTTGTGCTGTGTGTTGTGCTGTGTGCTGTGCAGTGTGCAGTGCTGTGTGTTGTGCTGTGCAGTGTGTTGTGCTGTGCAGTGCGCTGTGCTGTGTGTTGTTCTGTGCAGTGCTGTGTTGTGCTGTGCTGTGCAGTGTGTTGTGCTGTGCTGTGTGTTGTGCTGTGCAGTGCTGTGTTGTGCTGTGCAGTGTGCAGTGCTGTGCAGTGCTGTGCAGTGTGTTGTACTGTGCTGTGCAATGTGTAAATGTTCAGGTTGGTTGGTGTGATCCAACACGTGTGAAGGAAACATGAAAGTCCAATCAGTTGAGTCCTATGTGGAGTTTTGGTTGAGAGTCCGTATAGCCTTCAGGAAGAAGCTTCTCCTCAGTCTCTCTGTGTTGGCCTTCAGGGAGCGGAAGCTCTTTCTGTAGATTGAGTGCAGGTCAGGGAGCTTGGTATGGATGATGCGTTCACCCTCTGAAGAGCTCGTCTGTCCTGCATGGTGCTGTTCCCGAACCAGGTCGTTATGTTTCCCGTCAGGATACTCTCTATGGTGCAGGAGTAAAAGTTCCTGAGCACCTTAGAGGGCAGTCTAAAGTCTTTCAAGTGTCTGAGGTGGTAGAGTCGCTGCCGGGCCTTTTTCACCACAGTGTTGATGTACAGGATCATGACAGGTCCTGTGTGATGTTAACACCGAGGTATCTGAAGCTGTCCACTCTCTCCGGTGGGCTCTCGTTGATCACGGGGGTCTGGTAGTTCCTCTCCACAGCATTAAACTTTGTAAATAAGAAGAGTATAAGGTCTAAATGAAATGCTTAGTGGTTTAGTGCAGGTGCTGAGAAACTCGGTGGAATGTGTCCATAAGAAAAAGAATAAATAATAAACACAGTGTGGTGGAATGTGAAGAACTTCTACAGTCCTCCACCATCTCCTATATCTTGGACCTACATTGAGCTGTAGGTGGTTCCTTCCACAGCACTGAACAAAGCCGTCAGCTCTGACCTCCGCTTACACACTCCGCTTCAGCACAGCCACCGGTTTCTGATGTGCTCCAGTTCGGAGGTACAGAGCGAACACAAAAGGACACAGAACTCTTCCTTATGGAGCCTTTATGTTTCTCACAGTTCCTCAAACCATCAAACTGGGGTCTAGCTGTCAGCTGGTCAGTAATCTCTGGTCAGGAGGTTGTGGTGGTGTCCACCTGCATGGCCTTAAGCTTTTCACAAAGGGAGCAGGATTGTATGGGGTGGAACTGGAAAAACTTATGAACATGGCCACATGCAGTGCTGTCCAGGAAGGGCAGAGCTCTCTGTAGTGGACAGAATCATCATCTCCACCCACTTGGTGTTTATATGAGAAGTGCATGGGTTCTGAAATTAGCCACCTTGATGGTTGAACTCATTTCTCCAGGTTCTTCCTCATGTGGTAAATTACAGAAACAGGTTTAAAGACACTGGGAGCTATTAAACTCTCTCTTTCTTTTGGAAGCTTATTATTACTAGCTTACACTAACACTGATTTTTTTTTCTTTGCCATCTAGACATAAAGATTTTGAAAAACAGGAAGTTCATGGGCTCACTGTCGGAGCAGAACATTCGAACGAAAAGCAAGCCGGTCATCCAGGAGATCGGGTCTGAGTATGTCTGTGTTATATATGTCTTATAAACTCCTCTTGAACAGCAAGGTCACTTCTGTAGTTTTTGCTCTACATTGAGTGCGGTCGGGTTTGAGATCGGAAGATGAAGCTTTTCCTGTTTTAGAAAACTCACTGTCAGTTGTTGGGAGATTTCTCCCTGCAGACTCACCGTTAGATCGGATTCATGTCTCTGTAAATGATCAGACTTCTGAATTCATTCTGCTGCTACCATCATGAGCTGCATCATCAGTTTCAGGTTGGAAAGTTCAATTCAGTTTCATCTTATTTTAACAACGGACAGTGTAACTAAGCAGCTTTAACAAAAGTCATTTTTAAAATAAAAATTTATTCCTAACGAGAGAGTCAGAGGTGATGATGGGGAGAAAAACCTCCTGAGACGATACGAGGAAGAAACCTGGAGAGGAACCAGGCTGAAACCTTGTCCTCATCTGAGTGACACCCAGAGCCAGAGAGTCAGAGCTGTTAACTGTTTAAATAATGAAGCTAACAGGACACACCTGGGCAACAGGAAACACCTGTCGGTCACATGCTCCAGTATTTCTGATCAGTTGAAAAATGGCTTCAGACAACAGATATAATTATCAGGAAATGAAGCCGAAATTCTGATCTGTTGTCCTTTATTCCTCTTTTAAACCTAAATGTCCTCAGTGTTTATCAAAAACAATCGAATTTGTTTAAATACTTTTAGAAGTGAAGATATATTCACCTCCTGCACATTTATTCCCTTTAATACCTTTATCCTCTTTTATTTATCCGTTCCTGTCCTCGAGTCCCAGTTTGTACTTTAACTTTTTTTCTTTTTTTGTAACTAACTGAAATAAACTTTAAGACTTTCTTCCCTGATCAATATATTGCAAGAATATTACATTACATTCATGTCATGAAAAAAATACGTCCAGGGATTCTCTGTACAATTAAAGAGTAAAAATATTTCATAGCCCCTTAGAGTTATTTTTTTACAAACATTACGATATTAAGCTGATTGTTTAAAAGTGTGCAGTAACGGTTTAGTTATTTATTGATATTAAATTGATGAAAAGTCGTTAGATTCCAGTAAACACTCCCAGTTTCATTCTTACACACACCTATACTGATGAATGTGTAGAGCAGGAAATGACTCGCAACACTGTGTGTGTGTGTGTGTGTGTGTGTGTGTGTGTGTGTGTGTGTGTGTGTGTGTGTGTGTTGATAAGTCTGATTTAATAATAAAATCACTCACTGGGTTTTTTCCAGCACACTGTGTGTAATAAATGATTATGGTATAATTTTAAGTATAATAATTTTAGTGAGAGGGGGTGGGGGGGGGGGGGGGGGGGGGGGGGGGTTCTGTAGTACTCCAGTGTTCAGTGTGTTTAACAGGGACTGTAAACTTTATACACTTTATACAGACCTGTATATCTGAGTAACTCTGCTGTTGTTTCCTGCACAGGGAGATTCAGTACACAGTGAGGAGGTGAGCTTTATTAGTTGTGTGTGTGTGTGTGTGTGTGTGTGTGTGTGTGTGTGTGTGTGTGTGTGTGTGTGTGTAAAACACACAACTTGAACATTTAAATGTTTTTTTCTCAGGCCGCAGGTGTGTTTATTGGTGGAGCCTCCTGTTGGTCAGGTGGAGTATTTGATTGCGGAGGTGCAGCTGCCTGGTGTGGTAAGTGACTGCAGCTATACACACACTAAACACACACTAAACACAACCTATCTGATACTGCATCTCTTTCTCTCTCTCTCTGTCTCTGTCTCTCTCTCTCTCTCCTTCTTCATGTCTCTGTCTCCCCTCCTGTCTGTCTGTCTCCTCTCCTGTCTTTCTTTCCCCTACTGTCTGTCTGTCTCCCCTCCTGTCTCTGCTTCTCCTCCTGCCTGCCTGTCTCTCCACCCCTGTCTCTCTCCCCCCTCCCCTCCTGTCTGTCTCTGTCTCCCCTCCTGTCCTGTCTGTCTCTGTCTCCCCTCCTGCCTGTCTGTCTCTGTCTCTCCTCCTGCCTGTCTGTCTCCCCTCCTGTCTCTGTCTCAGTCATCTGTTCAGTCTTTGCTGCTGGATTTAGGAGAGGACAGGTTGGTATTAAACACTCGTCCCTCTCTCTTCCACCTGGACATTTTCCTCCCCTTCCTCATCAATCAGGAGAACAGTGGAGCTCAGTACAACACTGACACACAGGTAAGACACACAAACACACACACACACAGATGTACACATCTTTAAGGAAGATTTCTTTAAGTTTTCATTAAGTTTTTTCTAAAACATTCATTTGGAAATAAAAGTGAATCTTTTTGCATCTTCTGTTTTTTCCCCTCAGGTCCTCACAGTGACCATGCCGGTGATCTCTTCCTAAATCCACCATCTTATTTCTTTCTAATAAAACATGCATATTTTGTATAATGAGAGTGTTGAACTTTTTTATTTGCAATTAATGCAATCCTCTGTATAATACACACATTCCAGGACGATGAACACAACCCTTATAACACATTATAACACCTGGTGTGGTTAGGAGTCAGTTAGCTGTGTTGTTAGGAACTACTTTAGATATTTTATCATTGATCCCAAACTCAAACCTCATCTTTACTTGGAACAGTTTCTGGTCATTTCAGGTTGAATTAATGGCGCTGTTGATCTGGACAGTCCTCCTGATGGCTCTGTCACTCCTCCTGGCTGATGAGCACTGAGTGTGAATGACGTTCAGGTCAGGGCTTTGATGAGGAGACGCTCTAAAGTACACTCTGTCGAACCGGAGTACCTGAGTGCCAGGCTTTACACAGCGTTGCTTTAAGCATGTGATGAAGGTGTTCAGTGATGAGTGTTTAGGGTGAATTTTGTCTAGTGTCACTGTTTAATCAACACACCGTGGCTGATGGGTCTGAGGTCGCACTGCTGAAGTGAACCGAGCACCTCTGGATGAGAATTTGGGGTTTCCTTACATTGAAAACCTCATCAGTGAGGATCGAGTAGACTTTTTTGTCTCATGGGAAATAATTTTAATCTCTGCTGTAATCAGCTAAGAACAACAGATACTGTACTGCTGAAATAATGAGATGATGATGCTTACAATTATCTTCAGTGTGTTAACCAGTGTACTGTCAAACCCTAACCCTGAGGCATAATCCCTAACTCCTAACCCCCTAAATCTAACCCCAGCCCCCTAACTCAAACTGTTACTGGATAGTGTGATTATAAATAATTACTCATCTACAGTAGTTATTAATCATGTACTTCAGGATGTCTGACTGGATCTCCTGCTCCTGCTGCCTTGCTGGAACATTCCAGAACAGGACGTGTTTTCACCCGCACAGTGCACGTGATCCCATCTCATTCTCCAAATAATTACCCTTTCACTTTCAACACTCTGGAAAGAAAAGATCAGAGAATATCATTATAATAAAGAGCTTATAATAAGGAGGCATCTTCAGATAAGACAGACATGAGAGAAAATCTTGCCAAAGCCAGTCCTGTGGAATTTTATTATTTTACTTTTGCACGCTGCAAGAGAAGTCTGTATTTGTCATGCATTCTGCAGAACAGCACGAGGAATTGTTTTCTTCACAGTGGTGAGATCACACCCCCGGAGCAGACGGGACTTTGCTCAAAAGCCTGACAGTGGCAGCTTAGCAGAGCTGAGAATGAAACCTCTAACCTTCAAATCAATGACTCAGAGCCTTTAACCATTGAGTCTGGAGAGAGCACAGGGATCACCCTCAGATCCTCCCACATCGAGGCTCTCACTCTCCTCTACTCACTGCCAACTTTTACTGGAGATTTCAACACAGTCTTTCACTTCAGTTAAAGGTTTAATGACCGAGTTTAACGTCTGCATTTAGACTTTGAGGATTAAACAGATTTTCTATTCTTTAGACAGGATGATTTTACTGCTTCTAATGTATCTGATGTCACCTGATGTTCTTCTGATATTTTCACTGGTTCTTAGTATTTTAGTGTAATGTTCCTGGATATATTATATGTTCGATTTCTGGACATCTTTTCATTTTCTTTATGGAGGAAATTCAGTGTCTGCATTCTGGAAACAGTTGTTCTTAAACCTCAGCTCTATTTTTGTCCTGGTGTCGCTGTCCTCAGTTTCATCCCTGTGTTTGGTGAATGAGGTCAGTGCTGCTGTCTCTCTGTAATCCTCAGTGCTGGTCATCTTTCTGTCCCAGCTGCTGTGTTAATCCGCCCGTGGCCGTCTGCCGTAGCTGCTGTTACCCTGCGTGTATAAAAAGACCCACATTGTTCCCCGCAACAATTGGTGCACCTCCACAGTGTGTGTGTGTGAGTGTGTGTGTGTGTCTCATCCACAGCAACATCCTCCACAGCTCACTAAGGTAAAAACATTCTGTTCAAATCAAATCTTCAAATCTCTCTCTCTCTCTCTCTCTCTCTCTCTCTCTCTCTCTCTCTCTCTCTCTCTCTCTCTCTCCATCGCACAATCACACTGTCTAATCTCTCATTTCTGATCTCTAATGTGTAATTTTGGATTGCTTTATTATTCTCTAATATACAAATTTTGATTTGATTTGTGAATAAGATCTATTTGTATGGAAAAAAAAAATCATGCTGTTATGTAAATTTAACATTTCTAAAGAGTTAACATTTAACATTGTTAAATGTCTTTGAGAGATAGAGGAAAGGAGAGGTTTCCGTGTGTGTAATGTGGGAAATAAATTAGCATGTTCTGCTGCCCGTTTAATAGGAACTGAAATGCCATGGGTAAGTACACTAGATATTCCTGACCATCACACCCACATGTCCTTGCTAAACGTCTCATTCCAGATCGATTCCCTTTACTGTTATAATCAGCTCCACTTTCCTAGATGTTGGAGTGTGTGTGTGGGGATTAGTGATCATTCAGCTACAAGAGCATTAGTGAGATCAGACTCTGGTGTTGTGAGAGTGAGGAGGTCTGGGGGTCAGTGGGTGGTCAGTGGGGTTGAGTCAGAGACAGGGCTCTGTGCAGGACACTCCAGTTCTTCACTCCAACCTTCACCTCAACACCATGTCCTCATGGAGCTGCACAGGGACATGGTCATGCTGGGGCAGGGACTGGACTCTGAGGTCCAGTGAAACTGTGAAGCTCCATACACAGAGACCTTCTGGCAACAGTTTGGGGAAGAAGCACATATGGGTATAATGGTCAGGGGGCACATACTTATGGGTGTGTGTGTGTGTGTGTGTGTGTGTGTGGTTATAATGATTTTGTTATTCCTTTACAGTTGGGTATCTGAATTCTTTTCCAAGATAATGATATTGTGTTGTGAAATATCAGCTGCTCTCATCTTGTGTCCTTGACTGAAGTGAACCTTTAGCTTTTTTCTGACAGGATATTCGCACATCCACAGATAGAAACATGATCATGTTCTGACACTCAGTCCATCATATCATCATCTCCAGTCTCCAGATGACCAGTGTGACCATGTGACCTAAACACTCTTGAGAATATGGTGCTGCATTAATAAAGGACTTTCAGTATATTAAACACACACACACACACACACACACACACTCATTTCATGACCACTACTTGCAGGTCAAACTGCTGCTCTGTTTGATTTTTCTGCACAAGCATTTGCTTTGATATAAAATGTATTTTTTTTTTAAAACCATTAGTTGTCATGAATCAGCTTCTGAGACTCAAATGTGTGGATTTTAAGGATGTGTTAGCGGTGTTTAAACCCTGCTAGCCATGTCTTATCTCTCTGGTAAATATAGTATAAATGTAGTATAAACTTACATAGCAGCCATGTGAAGCTCATAATGGCCCTGAAAGAGAGCAGCAGTGGTGACAGGGCCACGATCACAGCTCTGTACTGAGTCCTGGATCACCGTGTTTAAAGCTCGGAGAATGGGGATTAAGGGTGATGAAAACTATGTGCTTCATAAATACTGACTGTGACACGCTAGCTATAAATTGTTCCAGCTGACACAGACAGGATCTTTCAGTACAGTGGAGAGTTCTGTATGGCAACAGCACAGATATTTAACAACCATTTTGTTATGTTGTTTAAAGCTTCTTAGAGCTGCGGGAAAATCTCAAAACCTTCTGCTTACCTGCACAGAACCTTCAAGGGTAAATGATTTCAGAGAATATTACACACATTTTTCCCAGTTAGGATGAGAGATTAGACTGATAAATTTAGAAGAGGGAACAGTCCATCTTCCCCACGCCAAAACAAAGCTGAGTGGAAAGAGGATGAACATGCCTTTAAAAATAAAACGATTAGGAAACAAAAGCAAGAAGAGAAACTGAAGAAAGTGTGAGACACCGAATCTCAGTCTGTTCCAGCCGTCTGCACATTCTCACCTGTTCTCACCACATCAATCTGTCCTGAAGCAGCCGCTGTGACACATCGGCACTCGCAGCCGCTGTCACGGAGTATCACCTCACTGACTCCACACATCACTGACTCCACCCATCACTGACACCTCACCTCACTGACTCCACCCATCACTGACACCTCACCTCACTGACTCCACACATCACTGACTCCACACATCACTGACTCCACCCATCACTGACACCTCACCTCACTGACTCCACCCATCACTGACTCCACCCATCACTGACACCTCACCTCACTGACTCCACACATCACTGACTCCACCCATCACTGACACCTCACCTCACTGACTCCACACATCACTGACACCTCACCTCACTGACTCCACACATCACTGACTCCACCCATCACTGACACCTCACCTCACTGACTCCACACATCACTGACTCCACCCATCACTGACTCCACACATCACTGACTCCACACATCACTGACTCCACCCATCACTGACACCTCACCTCACTGACTCCACACATCACTGACTCCACCCATCACTGACACCTCACCTCACTGACTCCACACATCACTGACTCCACCCATCACTGACTCCACACATCACTGACTCCACACATCACTGACACCTCACCTCACTGACTCCACACATCACTGACACCTCACCTCACTGACTCCACACATCACTGACACCTCACCTCACTGACTCCACACATCACTGACACCTCACTGACTCCACACATCACTGACTCCACCCATCACTGACACCTCACCTCACTGACTCCACACATCACTGACACCTCACCTCACTGACTCCACCCATCACTGGCACCTCACCTCACTGACTCCACACATCACTGACTCCACCCATCACTGACACCTCACCTCACTGACACCTCACCTCACTGACTCCACCCATCACTGACACCTCACCTCACTGACTCCACCCATCACTGACACCTCACCTCACTGA
>JAUCMX010000016.1:35000-40000 GCA_033459395.1 Hemibagrus guttatus | reverse complement strand
TACTTTTACCGGAGATTTTAATTAGAGTATCTGAACTTTCACTTAACTACAGGCAATGTGGACTGGACACACCACTGCTTTTTCATTCTAAAAACTGATCTTGTGATTCTCGAAAACTAATAAATAATGACCTCTACTGGTGACCTTGTGGAAATAGAAAAAAGTGTGTGTGTGTGTGTGTTTGTGCGTGTGTGTGTGCTTGTGCGTGTGTTGGTTGTGGGTGGAACAGGGAGTTCACATGGAAATGAAAGCTTACAACCAAAAAAAAATGACTAGACACAGTTATGAAGTGTGTGTGTGTGTCTGTGTGTCTGTGTGTGCACGTGTGTGTATGTGTAAAATTAGCGGATTGGTGCCTTCAGTGCAGCATCCACTTCCTCCTCGGGCAGCAGCGTGTGCCACTGGGCGATGGGGCGTCTCGGGTTGGCGAGCATGTCTGACCACTGCCGCAGTCCGACTCCACTGGCCCCGTATCCGATCCAGCACTTTCCGATAGCGTCGTTACTGCCCAGTTTATCGTAATCATACACCGTGATTAAAACCTGCACCTTCTGCAGGGACACAACACACACACACACACACACACACACACACACACACACACAGACACAGTGTTGTGCAAAAGTTTTCACCTTCCTGTAAAAAGTGGCCTTATGTAGCTTTAAATACTGATTTGTAGATAAAGATTCTGACTGAAATATACATTTCAGTGTGCAAAATTGAACACAAAAAATGAAAAGTCATGTAAAAACCCTAGATTGATATCAGGAGTCACTGTAACTCTACAGTCATGTGATCTAATTATAAATACTTCTCTTCCTGGAAGAACCCAGAGTTTGTTAGAGAACCTAAACACAGCATCATGAAGCCCAAAGATCAGAAGATTTCTGGGGCATTTCTGACTAAATCAGACAATGACTAATACTTTTCCAGACCAGAAATGTCCTCATGCCAGAAATCTTCTGGTCTGGAAAACTATTGGTCATTGATTTAAAAATGTTCCTAAACATTGAACATGAGACAGAGTGACATTAATTACAGTAATTACTGGACATTAAGCCTAAGATCCATTATTAAAACCCTGTACAAACCCTAGGAGAAAACCCTGAAGTCAGTAAGCGAGTAAAGTTAGTCAAATAACTGTAATGTGTGTTTTCATAATAAATCTCTGACCCTAATTACATTTATACATGCATTTATATGAAAATGCAAATCCAAACCCATCACAGAAATGTTCTCCGGTGTCAGTTTGAGCCCGGTGTCGAAGCAGGGCCTTGAATGGGAACGTTATCATCCAGATGAAGTGCCCTGACCTGAGACTGACCTGAGGAGAGTGTGTGTGTGTTTCCTCCTCACACAGGAGTGTGTGCTCACTTCAATTAGACTCCAATACTTGACTTGACTTGTTTCTACTTCATCATTATCCTGAGTGTCAGCCACAGGAAGTGACCTGTGAGTTTACCTGAACCTGAGCAAAAGGAATCTCGAAGCTGAAGCTCTCGTTAAAGTACGGGTTCAGCGTGTTCTGTTTCACCGTCGTCTTCTTCTTCTTCAGACGTTTACCGTTGTGTTGAAGAACCACCTTCACAAATGGGTCTGAGAAAGAAGTAAAACTCATCATAAACCTAGTGTTCATAATTAGCTAATATCTGATTATTAGCTGAATCAGGTTCCAAAATCGTAAAATTTATGATTTTCTCGGCCTTGACCTGATAAACCACCAACGTCCATCTTCTTCAGGTTCTTGGCCTCCATCACACACACAGTGAGTTTCCCAGATGTTGGTACGTATCGCAGAGAAATACAGATATCACCCAGTTTCTCTTGCTGAGGAACACACACACACACACACACACACACACACACACACGTAGATATGTCCTGATTTTTTCACTCCAGAGTCTTTTTAAGCACCATTTAATCAAATAACAAATTTATCTCCTGACTTTAAATACAGCAACAAAACCAAACAAACCTTGACTTTAGAGAAATAGTTAAAAAAGATTAAACTTGAAGCTGCAGCTCCAGACACCAGTGATGTAAAGCCTGAGGCTGAATGGAAAATGTCTTTAAAAATTACAGTTAAAAGCAAAACTTTTGTCAGATCAGTTTTTTTTCTCTAAACTTTAGTGAACTCCATCTGCTGGCAGTTCATTTACAACCTAATTAAATCATTAGCGATACACTATAATGACAAAAGTTTTGGGACACTCCTCCAAATCATTGAATTCAGGTGTTCCATTCACTTCCATGGCCACAGGTGTATAAAATCCAGCACCTAGGCATGCAGACTGCTTCTACAAACATTTGTGAAAGAATGGCTCGCTCTCAGGAGCTCCGTGAATTCAAGCGTGGTTTCTGTTCCTTGCCCTGCGTCCAGTGTGAAGATTTAATCTGAGGTTTTAGGATAATAACTGTGTGTCTGCAGCGAGATTAAAACCATGGATATATTTACCTCTTCCTTCTCTACTCCCACTAGGTCTTTCCACTCGTGGATCGGTTGTCCCAGATCCACACTGTTCATGGCAATTTTAATCTCTCCGATCACGTCGTGTTTCCCGAAACGATCAAAGTCAAACACCTGCAGCACTAAAGTCTGTCCGGCCAAATCGTTAAAGGGGGTCTGAGGATGAGAGAAAAACATAGAGGTGAATGTTTATTAATAAAGTCATTAAATCACATTGACATCTATAAAATCTAAATAATAAACTATAATTATTGTGGAGTAAAAGTTACAGGTCTGATGTCGCTGAGACGAACCTTAAAAATAAACGTTTCGTTAAAAACAGGACAGAGATTCTTCCTCTGAACTTTGGTCTCAAATTTCTTCTTCTTGTCAGGAAGCATGTAGACTTTAACGTAGGGATCTGACGTGCCACCGATGTCCATCGCAGGAAGGTCCTGAGCCTGAAGGACTCCAACTATGAGCTGAACAAAAAATGTTAAAAGAGAAAGTTTAAAAAATATCAGACGTCTGTGAAGTCCTTCTCAACATCGTGTTTATAGAATTCATTTGACTCAGTGACAGAATCGCGATGTGGAAGGGAATAAACGGAACAACGACTGTATCGCAGGAATTTAACAAAATTTATGGTTAAAACCATGGATTAGGAAACTACACCATCCCGATACTCTGATTCAAAATGAGTATCAGAGAAGACGTTATTTCAGTTTCCACAGAATTGCACTGGGATTTAAAGTCTCCCAGTTTCTCCACAGTGGAGATGTTTAAAGCAGAAACGTCACATGATGGTTCCATTGCGCTGTTTGACTTTAACCATTAATTCATCATTAACTATGAACTCAGTTTTAATCTTAATGTTAAAACATGTACTAATAGAGATTTGTCTAAATTTCAATCTGGGTTAGTGAAGGTATTTATCTCACAGAGCTGCTGAGTTCTGGACTCTGATTGGTCAGGTGTTGAATTCTCTAGAACAGCAGATCTGGTAGATTTATTTATATTAATGCACTGGCTCTGATAGGTTAAAGCTTCTATAGCAACAGCTCCTTCACAGAGACATGGAATTTATGGAAGTAGTCTCCAGTGTCAGTGCTTTAAAAAGCTGTAACTGTTGTGGGTTTGGGGTTTATTTAGTCTCTCACATACCTGATTCTCAGTGAAGTTATAATCCAATGTGTATTCCAGTTTTCCAAAGAATTCATGCTCTTTTTCCTCTTCCTGTTTCACCTCCTCCTGAAAGGATTGCATTGAGGATTATTCATTAATCAAACTGAATCACTTTTTAATTATTTATTAAGTCTGTGTGAGTTTGCTGACTGGAATGTAAAAATCGACACTAAAAGGTAAAGTTTGTTCTCTTGCCTTTTCCTCCTCTCCTTCTTTCTCCTTTTTCATCACTCGTCGCACGCCTTTTCTCTCTCTCACTTTCTTAGCCTTTTTCTTTCCTCCTAAACACTTTTTATACAAACAGAAAGTAAAGCAGGCAACGAGGGCAAGAACCACCACTACGATGGCACCGATTGCCCACATGGGCACTGAGAGAGAGAGAGAGAGAGAGAGAGAGAGAGAGAGAGAGAGAGAGAGAGAGAGAGAGAGAGAGAGAGAGAGAGAGAGAGAGAGAGAGAGAGAGAGAGAGAGAGAGAGTGAGTTAACAAACAGGAAGAAGTAAAGTGATTATAAAGTGAAATTGGAGAGATAGAATCTTACGTTTAAGCTTGTGGTCTGTGGGAGATTGTAATAATGACATTAAATAGAAAAGAGACATTTATTTCACAACATGTATAACTTTATTTCAGAGATGAATTGTTCATTAAAAGAACTGACCAGACGATTAGTGATTGGTCAGATTATTTTTAACGTCACTCACTGGGAAGGTGTCCGAGCTCGTTGAAGAATTTGTTCTTCATGTCAATGAAATTGTGGGAGTGGTGAGAGGGAGGAGGCGGACCCGGGGCGGGCTCAGACTCCGGTTCTGCCTCCCTGCGTGCACGATGCTGCAGACTGACGAATCTCATAGCTAATCAGCTAGGGAGCAAAATCAGAATTTAATGAGTGTGAACACGGTACAACCTTCACACAGCTCCTCACCACTAGAGGTTACTCTCACTCCTTTATAACAAATTTTATAACGTCAGACCTGTGAGGATCCGATACTAATCCGAACCAGCTGGGTGACTTTCTGCTTCTATGCTCCTAAATAAATATTTATCAGCTCTGCTGTTCAAATGTCCAAATCCAATCCTATACAAGTCCAGGTTCCTGAACCACATGTTTCTTGAACTTTACAGGTTCTCAGTATCATTTCTGAGATGTAATTCTTCATGTGCTGGACACTGAGGTGACGCCAAACCTTCAGCCCTGTTTTTAATTTCCTTCCCTTCTCCTTATTCTGCTCTATTTTATTTTCTCTCTCTGTTTTTACGCTGTCGTTCTCTCTCTCTTCAAATCCCTGCTGTTAAACCTGTAGCACTAATCCCTTCCCATTGGCCACGTCTGCTCTGATGCGAACACGTATATCAGTTTATTCATTTTATTG
>JAUCMX010000016.1:0-30000 GCA_033459395.1 Hemibagrus guttatus | reverse complement strand
TATTATTCAGTAGTATAGTTTATTCAGTAGTGTATTATTCAGTAGTGTATTATTCAGTAGTATAGTTTATTCAGTAGTGTAGTTTATTCAGTAGTGTGTATTATTCAGTAGTGTACTATTCAGTAGTATAGTTTATTCAGTAGTGTGTATTATTCAGTTGTGTATTATTCAGTAGTGTGTATTATTCAGTAGTGTATTATTCAGTAGTGTAGTTTATTCAGTAGTGTATTATTCAGTAGTGTATTATTCAGTAGTATAGTTTATTCAGTAGTGTAGTTTATTCAGTAGTGTGTATTATTCAGTAGTGTACTATTCAGTAGTATAGTTTATTCAGTAGTGTGTATTATTCAGTAGTGTAGTTTATTCAGTAGTGTATTATTCAGTAGTCTATTATTCAGTAGTGTAGTTTATTCAGTAGTGTATTATTCAGTAGTGTATTATTCAGTAGTATAGTTTATTCAGTAGTGTTTATTATTCAGTAGTGTATTATTCAGTAGTATAGTTTATTCAGTAGTGTTTATTATTCAGTAGTGTATTATTCAGTAGTATAGTTTATTCAGTAGTATAGTTTATTCAGTCTCTTCTTCTTCTTTCGGCTTTTCCCTTCAGGGGTCGCCACAGCGAATCATCTCTCTCCACCTATCCCTATCTTCTGCATCCTCAACCCTTGCACCCACTAGCTTCATATCCTCATTAATTCCATCCATATACCTCCTCTTTGGCCTTCCTCTTTGCCTCCTGCCTGGCAGCTCCATGTCCAACATTCTCCTACCAATATACTCACTCTCCCTCCTCTGAACATGTCCAAACCATCTTAATCTGGCCTCCCTAACTTTGTCCCCCAAACGTCCAACATGAGCTGTCCCTCTGATGTACTCGTTCCTAATCCTGTCCAATCTTGTCACTCCCAAAGAGAACCTCAACATCTTCAGCTCTGCTACCTCTAGCTCTGACTCCTGTCTCTTCCTCAGTGACACTGTCTCTAAACCATACAGCATGGCCGCTCTCACCACTGTCCTGTACACCTTCCCCTTGATTCTCGCTGATATTTTCTGATCACACAGAACTCCCAACACCTTTCTCCACCCATTCCAACCTGCCTGCACTCGCTTCTTTACCTCTTTCCCACACTCTCCATTACTCTGGACTGTTGACCCCAAGTACTTAAACTCCTGTACCTTCTTCACCCTGTAACCTTACTGTTCCACTTCCCTCCCTTTCATTCACACACATGTACTCAGTCTTACTACGACTGACTTTCATTCCTCTTCTCTCCAGCGCAAACCTCCACCTCTCCAGGTTTTCCTCCACCTGCTCCCTGCTCTCACTACAGATCACAATGTCATCTGCAAACATCATTGTCCAAGGAGACTCCTGTCTGACCTCCTCTGACAACTGGTCCATCACTATAGCAAACAGGAAGGGGCTCAGAGCCGATCCCTGATGCAGTCCCACCTCCACATTGAACTCCTCTGTCTGACCTACAGCACACCTCACCACTGTTCTGCTCCTCTCATACATGTCCTGCACCACTCTGACATACTTCTCTGCTACTCCTGACTTCCTCATACAGTACCACAGCTCTTCTCTTGGCACCCTGTCATACGCTTTCTCCAAGTCTACAAACACACAGTGCAACTCCCTCTGACCATCCCTATACTTCTCCATCAAAATCCTCAGAGCAAAAATTGCATCTGTTGTGCTCTTTCTGGGCATGAAGCCATACTGCTGCTCACAAATTTCCACTACCTTCCTTAACCTAGCTTCCACTACTCTTTCCCATACCTTCATTGTATGGCTCATCAACTTTATCCCCCTATAGTTACTGCAACGCTGCACGTCACCCTTATTCTTAAAGATCGGCACTAACACACTTCTTCTCCATTCCTCAGGCATCCTCTCACTCTCTAAAACCCTGTTGAACAAACTAGTTAAAAATTCCACTGCTGCCTCTCCCAGACACTTCCAGACCTCCACCGGGATGTCGTCAGGACCAACTGCCTTTCCACTTTTCATCCTCTTCAAAGCCTTCCTGACTTCATCCTTTCTAATCTTATCTACTTTCTGTTCCACAGAGTTCACCCCTTCTACTCTTTTTTCCCTCTCATTTTCCTCATTCATCAGCTCCTCAAAGTACTCCTTCCATCTCCTCTGTACACTCTCCTCACTTGTGAGCACCCTTCCATCTCTATCCTTAATAACTCTAACTTGCTGCACATCCTTCCCATCTCGATCCCTCTGCCTAGCTAACCTGTACAAGTCCTTCTGTCCTTCTCTAGTGTCTAACCTAGTGTACAACTCTTCATATGCCTTCTGCTTGGCCTTAGACACCTCCCTCTTCACTCTGCGCTGTAACTCCTTGTATTCCTGTCTATTCTCTTCAGTCCTGTCCATGTCCCACTTCTTCTTGGCTAACCTCTTCCTCTGGATACTATCCTGAACTTCCTCATTCCACCACCAAGTCTCCTTATCTTCTTTCCTCCTTCCAGATGACACACCCAGCACCTTTCTCCCTGTCTCCCTGATCACTTCTGCTGTAGTTTCCCAGTCATCTGGCAGCACTACCTGACCACCCAGAGCCTGCCTCAACTTCTGTCTAAATTCCTCACAACATTCCTCCTTTTTCAGCTTCCACCACTTGGTTTTCTTCTCTATCTCTATCTTTGACCTCTTCGTCTTACAGACCATCAAAGTCATCCTACACACCACCATCCTATGCTGTCTGGCTACACTCTCTCCCACTACCACTTTACAGTCACTAATCTCTTTCAGATTGTCTCTTCTACATAGGATGTAGTCTACCTGTGTGCTCCTACCTCCACTCTTGTAAGTCACTCTATGCTCCTCCCTCTTCTGAAAATAAGTGTTAACCACAGCCATGTCCATCCTCTTAGCAAAGTCCACTACCATCTGTCCTTCTAGGTTCCTTTCCTTAACTCCAAACTTGCCCATCACCTCCTCATCACCTGTGTTCCCCTCACCAACATGTCCATTAAAATCCGCTCCTATCACCACTCTCTCACCCGTGGGAATACTCTCCATCACCTCATCTAATTCACTCCAGAATCTCTCTTTCTCCTCTAACTCACAACCTACCTGTGGGGCATAACCACTAACAACATTCAACATCACCCCTTCAATCTCTAACTTCAGACTCATCACCCTGTCTGACACTCTCTTCACCTCCAGAACATTCCTCACAAACTCCTCCTTCAGGACCACACCTACCCCATTTCTCTTACTATCCACACCATAATAAAACAGCTTGAATCCTGCTCCTATACTACGAGCCTTGCTACCCTTCCACCTGGTCTCCTGTACACACAGTATATCCACCTTCCTTCTCTCCATCATATCAGCCAGCTCTCTACCTTTCCCTGTCATAGTACCAACATTCAGAGTTCCTATTCTCAGTCCTACACTCTTACCTTTCCTCTTCTCTCTCTGTCTGTGCACTCTCCTCCCTCCTCTACTTCTTCCACCAACAGTAGCCCAATTTCCACCGGCGCCCTGTAGGTCAACGGCGCCGATGGCGGTCGTTGTTAACCCGGGCCTCGACCGATCCGGTATGAAATTCGTACTGACGATTCGCATGGTTAAATTTGGCAATGTTTTACGCCGGATGCCCTTCCTGACGCAACCCTCTCTATTTATCCGGGCTTGGGACCGGCACAGAAGTCACTGGACTGTGACCCCCATGGCTAGATTAGTGTAGTTTATTCAGTAGTGTGTATTATTCAGTAGTATAGTTTATTCAGTAGTGTGTATTATTCAGTAGTGTAGTTTATTCAGTAGTGTGTATTATTCAGTAGTGTAGTTTATTCAGTAGTGTGTATTATTCAGTAGTGTGTATTATTCAGTAGTATAGTTTATTCAGTAGTGTGTATTATTCAGTAGTATAGTTTATTCAGTAGTGTGTATTATTCAGTAGTATAGTTTATTCAGTAGTGTGTATTATTCAGTAGTGTAGTTTATTCAGTAGTGTGTATTATTCAGTAGTATAGTTTATTCAGTAGTGTGTATTATTCAGTAGTATAGTTTATTCAGTAGTGTGTATTATTCAGTAGTGTAGTTTATTCAGTAGTGTGTATTATTCAGTACTTTTTATTCAGTAGTGTGTATTATTCAGTTGTGTATTATTCAGTAGTGTAGTTTATTCAGTAGTGTGTATTATTCAGTAGTATAGTTTATTCAGTAGTGTGTATTATTCAGTAGTGTATTATTCAGTAGTGTAGTTTATTCAGTAGTGTGTATTATTCAGTAGTATAGTTTATTCAGTAGTGTGTATTATTCAGTAGTGTATTATTCAGTAGTGTAGTTTATTCAGTAGTGTGTATTATTCAGCAGTGTGTATTATAAAGTTGTGTATTATTCAGTAGTGTAGTTTATTCAGTAGTGTAACAGATGCAATTTTTGCTCTGAGAATTTTGATGGAGAAGTATAGGGATGGTCAGAGGGAGTTGCACTGTGTGTTTGTAGACTTGGAGAAAGCGTATGACAGGGTGCCAAGAGAAGAGCTGTGGTACTGTATGAGGAAGTCAGGAGTAGCAGAGAAGTATGTCAGAGTGGTGCAGGACATGTATGAGAGGAGCAGGACAGTGGTGAGGTGTGCTGTAGGTCAGACAGAGGAGTTCAATGTGGAGGTGGGACTGCATCAGGGATCGGCTCTGAGCCCCTTCCTGTTTGCTATAGTGATGGACCGGTTGTCAGAGGAGGTCAGACAGGAGTCTCCTTGGACAATGATGTTTGCAGATGACATTGTGATCTGTAGTGAGAGCAGGGAGCAGGTGGAGGAAAACCTGGAGAGGTGGAGGTTTGCGCTGGAGAGAAGAGGAATGAAAGTCAGTCGTAGTAAGACTGAGTACATGTGTGTGAATGAAAGGGAGGGAAGTGGAACAGTAAGGTTACAGGGTGAAGAGGTGAAGAAGGTACAGGAGTTTAAGTACTTGGGGTCAACAGTCCAGAGTAATGGAGAGTGTGGGAAAGAGGTAAAGAAGCGAGTGCAGGCAGGTTGGAATGGTGGAGAAAGGTGTGGGGAGTTCTGTGTGAGAGGAAAATATCAGCGAGAATCATGGGGAAGGTGTACAGGACAGTGGTGAGAGCGGCCATGCTGTATGGTTTAGAGACAGTGTCACTGAGGAAGAGACAGGAGTCAGAGCTAGAGGTAGCAGAGCTGAAGATGTTGAGGTTCTCTTTGGGAGTGACAAGATTGGACAGGATTAGGAACGAGTACATCAGAGGGACAGCTCATGTTGGACGTTTGGGGGACAAAGTTAGGGAGGCCAGATTAAGATGGTTTGGACATGTTCAGAGGAGGGAGAGTGAGTATATTGGTAGGAGAATGTTGGACATGGAGCTGCCAGGCAGGAGGCAAAGAGGAAGGCCAAAGAGGAGGTATATGGATGGAATTAATGAGGATATGAAGCTAGTGGGTGCAAGTGTTGAGGATGCAGAAGATAGGGATAGGTGGAGAGAGATGATTCACTGTGGAGACCCCTGAAGGGAAAAGCCGAAAGAAGAAGAAGAAGTAGTTTATTCAGTAGTGTGTATTATTCAGTAGTATAGTTTATTCAGTAGTGTGTATTATTCAGTAGTGTATTATTCAGTAGTGTAGTTTATTCAGTTGTGTGTATTATTCAGTAGTGTAGTTTATTCAGTAGTGTAGTTTATTCAGTTGTGTGTATTATTCAGTAGTGTAGTTTATTCAGTAGTGTGTATTATTCAGTTGTGTAGTTTATTCAGTTGTGTAGTTTATTCAGTAGTGTGTATTATTCAGTAGTGTATTATTCAGTAGTGTATTATTCAGTAGTGTAGTTTATTCAGTAGTGTGTATTATTCAGTTGTGTGTATTATTCAGTTTTGTGTATTATTCAGTAGTGTACATGTGTCTGTAACTAATTATGTTAATGATAATGAAGTTCTTTAGGATGTGAGTGAAAGACTGAGTGTAATTCCATTATTTTCAGATATAAATGATTTCTTTTAAAGAGTGAGTTTAGGACACACATCTGTGTTTAAAACTCGGGTGTGTTAATCTTTAAAAGGGTTCAAGGTGTAAAGTTTAAGAAAAATTTGTGTATGAGGCACAGCAGTTTCCCAAATACACTCCTTTAGCAGAAAACATAATTTAAATAATAACAATAACTTAAAATAAAACCTCTATTATTTATACAGGATTTTTATTAGTCCACTTGGTGCTGTATAATTTCATGATTTTCTCTTCGTTCAGTCTTTATCCCCTAACTGAATTCGCCTCCTCAGATAATTCACAAACCTGTACGACTGAGGAGTGAGACAGAACCAGAACCAGAATTAGGATACTGTAAAATGTCACATTGTTAATCCAGTGTGTTTTGATGGATCGATAAACTACACTGCACTTTTTCTGTTTTACACACAGGAAGATATCATGAGGATATTAATTTAATTAGGACTTTAATCATCAGCAGTTTAATCACATACACAGGTTCTCCATCGGTGCTGTCAGGTTCTGCAGGTGTAAATATAAATGTTTGCTGCAGTGGAACAGACAGTCTGAGTTTGTGTTTCTGTGTGTCAGTCATGGTTGGAGCTGCACTCTGGTTCTCTCGGCCTGTTTATTGACGGGACGTTTGTTCACCCGGAAAACAGACAGACTTTACCAGTTTCTGATTCGAAAGGTGAGAGAGTTTTATCTTTCTGTAGCTCTCACTGTTTCACCGGCTCTGGCTCCCAGCTCTTACCCCTGTTTTTTATTTATCTCTTCTGCTGTTAGGTGAGGATTTGTGCAGAATCGTGTGTGCTGATGATGAAGATATTTTGAGCTGCACCTCTTCAGCTGCTGCAGGATTTCATGTATGGAAAGAGCTGAGTGACAATCACAGAGCCAAAGTCCTGCTCAGGTACAGAGACAAAGTCCTGTATGTCTATACAGAGCAGTTTAATCCTCACACACACACAAAACTGTGCTCACGCAAAGGATGTCATTGCAGGTTGGCGAGCTCACTGCAGAGGTACAGCCAATGTGTGTGTGAAGTGTGTGATCTGTGTCAGACTCCTGGCTCCACCCCAGCGCTCATCCGACTGGCACAGTATTACGCTGGCTGGGCTCAGCTCTGTCACACACTCCTGCCCGAATGGAGCCCACGAGGTTTGTGTCTGTGTGTGAGCAAAGACATTATCATATTTTGTATGATTGCAGAAATATGATTAAAAAGAAACTCTGTGTGTGTTAGGTGTGGTTGCAGTGATGTCAGATGATGTTTTTTTCTACTCCTTGTGGTTGAAGGTCCTTCCAGCTCTTGCTGTAGGTGAGTAAAGCCTGCACATCCCTTCAACACACAACCGTTTAGAGCGTTCACACAAACACACACACACACACCTTGTTCTCTCAGTAACAGGAAACTGAACACAAGCTCAAATAAACACTTTATAAACACTGCAAGCTTTTAGAAACATGTTATTCACATACACTCCTCAGTTCATTAGGACTTTACAGCAGCAGAATTTCACTCTGACCTGGAAATGTCTCATAGGTAATGCTGTCATTGTGGTTCCGGGAGTAAGAATGGCTCCTCCCACCCTCCTGTTGGCCCAGCTGTTAAAAGAGGCGGGACTTCCTGCTGGTGTGCTGAATGTGGTGACGGGCAACGGGTCAGTGAGAGTGAAAGTGGCTCAGAACAGCCGGATCAACCATGTCACCTACATTGGGAGCAAACAGGTGTGTGTGTGTGTGTGTGTGTGTGTGTGTGTGTGTGTGTGTGTGTGTGTGTGTGTGTATTTCTGCACGTTAACATTGAAGTACGCTGCTATGAAGTAATATACTTCATGTAATAGTGAGAGAGACCATGTTGGAGAGACAGCTAGAACAGCTCCTGTTCAGTGTTATTTTTATACAGACTGTGAGAAGAGAACTGTACTAAATGCATAAAATCTGTATTTCAGGATGGAGAGCTGCTGGTGAAACAGATGGCTGGGCGTGGTATCCCTGTCTCTCTCTCCCTGTCTGTGTGCTCTGTGTGTCCATTCATTGTCTTTGAGACCGCAGATGTGGACAGTGCTGTGGACGGACTGATGAATGCGGCTTTAAAGAACTATAGTGAGGTAAAAAAAATGGCATGTGTTCTGTTTTTCTGTTCTTTATATCACTCTCATACTCTGTCTCACTCTCTGTCTGTATATGTCTCTCTCTCTCTCTCCTCTCTCTCTCTCTCTCTCTCTCTCTCTCTTTCTCTCTTTAAAAATGTTTAATTAGTGTAGTGCCTGTGACGAACTGCACTTCCCACAATCCTAAAGTGGCATTACTCTAGCCATGGAAACAGCTGAACCCTGACATCTTCACTAAAAGTTTTAATCTCTGGATTGAACACTACACCTTAACTGTCTCTCTCTCTCTTCTCTCTGTCAGTGGAGGTGGTTAGTGTGTGTGCAGGAGTCGGTGTATGATGCTGTGGTGGAGAAGCTGAAGTTCAGGATGGTTGGATTGAAGTGTATTCGTGTGAGTGATGAGTTCGAGAGGGGGCGAGTGGATGCTGCAGTGCGTGAGGCGGAACAGCAGGGGGCAACGGTGAGTCACTGCTGAAGGCCTGGACTGTTTCCTCACTACACTCATTCATTCCATGACGTTGTCTCAGTAAAGGAAAACACACAATAATTAGAGAATTTTTCCTTCTTGTCTAATTAATTACAGTTTATCAAAGGGGTAAACTGTCTGTGTTACACACACACACACACACACACACAGTTCTCTACTGTACTAGTGATTACAGAAAGTGTGTTTAGAGCTTCAGCACTTTTATTCTTCTGTGAAAATCCAAGCACCTGCAATCATTAAAGCTTATAACTGCTTATTATGGCAACTTTTAATGTAAAGATTTTTGTGTGTGTTTTGTAGTTGATTCAGTCTTGTCCTCCACCTTCCTCTGGATGTGTGTATCCCCCCACTGTGGTATGTAACACAGCACCCTCCTCCTCCTTGGTGGTGTCTCCTCCACTCGGCCCAGTCGTGCCCCTGCTGTCCTTCAGGAGCGCTGCAGAGGCAGTAGCTTTGGGTAAAATAAGCTCGTCCTCATCACGTCTCATTCTGTACAGTGTGTGAGATCCTGATCAGTAGTAGTAATAATAATAATAATATTAAGTGGAAGAGTAAATTAACAGCACTTACCCATAGTGGCTTAACTGTATTTACTATCAGACTTTTGGTGTTGTTTTGAGCAGGATTCTGTTTTTACTGTGTTTATTGTATATCCGTGAAAAATAACAGAAGCCATGAATGTTTAAAGGAAACTGCAGACCTCATGGTCAAGCTGCGTCCATCTGGACTGAAGATCTGACGCTGGCTTTGGAGACTGCAAAGAGGTACAGTGTGTGTATGTGTGAGTGTTTAGTAATGCACTGTAAGATGAGACTAGATTCGAGCCAGGTGTAAATTACATACTGGTCTTTCCTGAAGTTTCTCCTGTCCCTTACTGGAAGTGAAAGTATGGGCTGATGTGGCCAATCTCTGGGAAGATTGTGTGTTTGATGTGTGGACTGGATCTCTCTCAGGTGTCCATGTGTCTGGAGACTTGAATGTATTTCCACAATGCAGTGACCGCAGCTCTTCTGAATGAGTGACCCTTCTCTGCTCAGTTACAGTTGCAAGAAAAAGTATGTGAACCCTTTGGGATTACTTGGATTTCTGCATAAATTGGTCATAAAATGTGTTCTGATCTTCATCGAAGCAACAATAAACGAAAAACACAGTCTGCTTCAACTAGTACCGCACAAACATGATATGTTTTCATGTTTTTATTGAACACAACATGTAAACATTCACAGTGCAGGGTGGAAAAAGTATGTGAACCCCTAGGCTAATGACTTCTCCAAGAGCTAATTGGAGCCAGGAGTCAGCCAACCTGGAGTCCAATCAATGTGATGAGATTGGATGTGTTGGTTAAAGCTGCCCTGCCCTATAAAAAACACACACCAGGTTTGAGTCTGCTGTTCTCAAGAAGCATTGCCTGATGTCAACCATGCCTCGCAGAAAAGAGCTCACAGAAGACCTACGATCAAGAATTGTTGACTTGCATGAAGCTGGAAAGGGTTACAAAAGTATCTCTAAAAGCCTTGATGTTCATGTGTCCACGGTAAGACAGACTGTGTACAAATGGAGAAAGTTCAGCACTGTTGCTACTCTCCCTAGGCGTGGTCGTACTGTAAAGATGACTGCAAGAGCACAGCGCAGAATGCTCAATGAGGTGAAGAAGAATTCTAGAGTGTCAGCTAAAGACTTACAGAAATCTCTGGCACATGCTAACATTTTTGTTGACAAATCTACAATAAATAAAACATTAAACAAGAATGGAGTTCATGGGAGGACACCACGGAGGAAGCCACTGCTGTCCAAAAAAAACATTGCAGCACGTTTGAAGTTTGCAAAAGAGCACCTGGATGTTCCACAGTACTACTAGCAAAATATTCTGTGGACAGATGAAACCAAAAATGAGTTGTTTGGAAAGAACACACAACGCTATGTGTGGAGGAAAAAAAGGCACAGCACACCAACATCAAAACCTCATCCCAACTGAAATATGGTGGAGGGGGCATCATGGTTTGGGGCTGCTTTGCTGCCTCAGGGCCTGGAGGGATTACTGTCATCTATGCAAAAATGAATTCCAAAGTTTATCAAGACATTTTGCAGGAAAACTTAATACCATCTGTCCGCCAACTGAAGCTCAAAAGAGGATGGGTGATGCAACAGGACAAAGACCCAAAGCATAGAAGTAAATCAACAACAGAATGGCTTCAACAGAAGAAAATACGCCTTCTAGAGTGGCCCAGTCAGAGTCCTGACCTTAACCTGATTGAGATGCTGTGGCATGACCTCAAGAGAGTGATTCACACCAGACATCCCAAGAAAATTGCTGCACTGAAACAGTTTTGTAAAGAGGAATGGTCCAGAATTCCTCCTGACCGTTGTGCAGGTCTGATCTGCAACTACAGGAAACGTTTGGTTGAGGTTATTGCTGCCAAAGGAGGGTCAACCAGTTATTAAACCCAAAGGGTTCACATACTTTTTCTTGCAACTGTATATGTTCTCCATCAGCAAAATCTGGGTTTTTTTTCCTCTGAGAAGTAATTATCTCACTTATTGGGTCGCTTAGCCATTTTGTCAGGTTTTGTCAGGTTATTTTCATACCAAGAAATGTGGAAAATAAAAATGTACCCTGTTGCTTATTTTGTTCTACTTCCCCAATCAGTGCAGAGATATGCAGCACCCCCACCCCAGTGTTTCTTCTGGTTTTGATGTGTGTTCTGAGATGCTTTTCTGCTTACTACAGATGTAAAGACTGATTAAATGACTTATATTCTCTGATTTCTCTGATCCACATGGTGTTTTCACCTATAGAACCATTTATTATTATTCACGTATGTGAGATGGAACACGAGTGATCCAGCAACCTTTAGAGTTTAATTATCACTGACTGGACCATTATCTTTTTATTTATATAATTTTTATTATGTCTGTAAATAGCCTACTGGTGGTTCAGCGGCAGGATCCCGCGCTCTCATTGCCACGGCCCGGGTTCAATTCCCAGGCAGGGTGCTAATCCAGCCACTGAAGAGTTAACTCTCAGTGCCGGTCCCAAGCCCGGGTTAAATAGGATGGTTGCGTCAGGAAGGGTGCCAAATCGAAACATGCGGACCAAATGATCTGCTGTGGCAACCCCAAATGGGGAACAGCTGAAAGAACAACATTATGTGTCTGTAAATCTTGCTGTGTGTGTGTGTGTGTGTGTGTGTGTGTGTGTGTGTGTGTGTGTAGTCTGTGTGTGGGTTCCGTGTGTGTGAACACACACTCGGTGACAGATCCTTCACTCCCGCAGTCTGGACGGAGAGAAAGTGGAACCTGCACTGACGGAGGTCGAGAGGTAAAGACGATAAAGATAAATTCCACAGATCCAATTAATAAATGTTCAGATGTTCTAAAGGCTTTTTATAAGGACTCTTATTGTGTTCATCTTTTATAAATGTTTATATATTTTCTATATGCATCATTTGATTCGTGATGAAGAATGTGTGTACTGTCATTAACATCAGTTTCTGGAGAGTCAAAATGATTTCATCTTTTTGTTACATTTTGCATTTATTAACCTTTTTAAATAATTTTGCCATGTGCATGTGTTTAAATTATATTATATTTTGGTTTTTTTGTGTGTTTAAATTATATTATATTTTGTTTTTTTTGCGTGTTTAAATTATATTATATTTTGTTTTTTTTGCGTGTTTAAATTATATTATATTTGGTTTTTTTGCGTGTTTAAATTATATTATATTTTGTTTTTTTTGCGTGTTTAAATTATATTATATTTTGTTTTTTTTGCGTGTTTAAATTATATTATATTTTGTTTTTTTTGCGTGTTTAAATTATATTATATTTTGTTTTTTTTGCGTGTTTAAATTATATTATATTTTGTTTTTTTTGCGTGTTTAAATTATATTATATTTTGTTTTTTTTGCGTGTTTAAATTATATTATATTTTGTTCTTATAAAAGTTAGAGTTCTAGAATAAGCTTCTCTAGTGTTTCTCTGTGTTTCTGTCTAAATTTCGCTGAAGGATGGAGTAATTATGAGCAGTAGATAACTCCCTGACTGTCCTGGTTGTTGGATTGTAGGGTCTGTATCAGTTCCTGAGTGCGTCTGTGGCTCTGCCCCGCTCTGAACCTGTCTCTCTGGACTACACTAGTTTTGGTATTGCAGCATCCCGGTTCCTGGTGCCAGAAAGTTCTGATCCATCCAGGTGTGTGTTTAAACACTAACACATAAAAACATGTAAACTAAAATACATTCATCAATAAATTATTTTTAGACAAAAAAAAAAAACTCTCCCCCTCCCTCTCTCTCCCCCCTTCCTCTCTCTCCTCCCTCTCTCTCCCCCCTTCCTCTCTCTCCTCCCTCTCCCTCCCCCCTTCCTCTCTCTCTGTCCCCCTCCCTCTCCCTCCCCCTCTCTCTCCCCCTCCCTCTCTCTCCCCCTCCCTCTCCCCCTCCCTCTCTCTCCCCCTCTCCCCCCTCCCCCCCCCTCTCTCTCTCTCTCTCTCTCTCTCTCTCCTCCCTCTCTCTCCCCCCTTCCTCTCTCTCCTCCCTCTCCCTCCCCCCTTCCCCTCTCTCTGTCCCCCTCCCTCTCCCTCCCCCTCTCTCTCCCCCTCCCTCTCTCTCCCCCTCTCCCCCCCTCCCTCTCCCTCCCTCTCCCCCTCCCTCTCTCTCCCCCTCTCCCCCCCTCTCCCCCCTCCCCCCCCCCCTCTCTCTCTCTCTCTCTTCCTCCCTCTCCCTCCCCCTTCCCCTCCCTCTCTCTCCCTCTCCGTCCCTCCCTCTCTCTCTCTCTCTCTCTTCCTCCCTCTCCCTCCCCCTCCCTCTCTCTCCCCCCTTTCTCTCTCTCCCCCCCTCCCTCTCTCTCCCTCTCCCTCCCTCTCTCTCTCCCCTTCCCTTCCCCCCTCCCCACACTCTCCCTCCCCCCATGTCTCTCTCAGTGTCTCTCGCTCCTGCTCTCACCTGGTAGGGGGCAAGGTGTGTAAAGCCGATTCAGGCTCCAGTAGGGCAGTGCTGGCTCCGGGGGGCGCTGTTTTGGCTCACTGTCCTGATGGTGGAAGGAAAGATGTCCGTAACGCAGTGGAGGCTGCCCTGAAGGTTCAGCCGGGGTACGACTTCAGGAACACACTTCAGGAACACATTTCAGGCTGTGACACTAAACACACAGAGCGTCACACAGAATATTAAACTGAACAGTGTGTGACTCATCTGGTTTTGATGGCAGGTGGATGAAGAAAAGCCCGGCGACTCGAGCTCTCGCCCTCTACTCCCTCGCTGACAGTCTGGAAAAAAAAAAGCAGGACATGGCTGCTTCAATCCACAATCAGACCGGTCTCTCTATGGAGGAGGCAGCTCAGGAGGTGGAGTTTTGCATCTCCTGGCTTTCTAATTGGGCCGCTCTGTGTGATAAGCAAAATGGGCATGCTCCAGTAAGAGAGGTTTTTGTCATTTCATTCAGTTAAAACTTTGATTCTGTCCTGTATTTATGTGTAAACTTCTCTGCAGCTCCTCCCTCACACTGGCTCCGCCCTGTCATCACCAGAGGCTGTAGGAGTTGTGGGCGTGGTCCTGCCTGACACTAAGCCTCTTCTTTCCATGGTCTCTGTTCTGGGAGCAACGGTTTCCATGGGCAACGCCATCATCATAGTGCCAAGCGAGAGATTTCCTCTTCCAGCTCTCGATTTCATTCCGGTGATTTTACATTTCAACTAAACACTTTATTTAGGTGTGAAAAGATATTTTTAGAACAAAACTGAAATGTCACTTTCTTTTTACAATCCAGACACAGTTTGTTGATATTTAGTGTAACCACCTCCGTGTGTGTATCGCTCTGCTCATCTGTGTTTATTACATAATATTATATTTCTAACGACAGTCTTACTACATTTAAACTGGTACTACAGTAGAGTTAGCAACGTCGTGGATAATCATAAGCTTTTCATGAATATGTCTTTTGATGTAAAATTTGAATGATATTTTTCATTAATATATTAGTGTGTATCAGCATCAATTCTTTTAGGTAGACTTGCACAAAGTTTGAAGGAACTCAGAAGGTAGGTTGTTCCAAGGGTCTTGGAGAACTAAGCTCAGATCTTCTGCAGGCCTGAAATCCTTCTGTCTCTTCATATAATCCCAGACAGACTGGATGATGTTGAGGTCAGGGCTCTGTAGGGGACAAACCATCACTTCTAGGACTTCTTGTTCTTCTCTATGCTGAAGATAGTTCTTAATGATGTTGGCTGTATGGTGCTGCTGTTAATGACGCCTCTCTGATGGTGCTGCATGATGGATCAGTATCTGCCTGGATTTCTCAGCACTGTGGACACCATTAATCCTGACCAGATCTCCAACTCCATATGCAGAAATGCAGCTCCACACCTGCAGAAACCTCCACCGTGCTGCACTGTTTCCATCAGACACTCATTACTGTTCCTCTCTCCAGACCTTCGGTGAACATCCTGCCTCCTGCTGAATATTTCACATTGTGACTCAGTCCAGAGACCTGCTGCCATTTTCCTGCTCCTCAGTTCCTGTGTTTTAGTGTGTAGTTGAGTCTCTTAGCCTTGTGTCCACGTCGGACCTCTGGCTTTTTGGGCGCAATTCTTCCATGAAGACCACTTCCGGCCAAACTTCACCGGACAGTACAAAATCCCTGACTTTCTGCACATGTAAGAAATGGTGCTGGTTTGAAGAGAAAGGGTCATTACTTTGTCCCAGTACATAGGCCAGATATTGATTGAATTTTCTTATGTTCGCTCGCTTTACATATGATGAAAGTGGAAAAGCTGTGTTAGACTTTGATTAGAAGTAAACAGATTTTCTGGTTTGATGTTTGTCTTCACAGATTGTCCAGGCGTCTGATGTTCCTGCGGGTGTGGTCAGTGTCATCAGCGGTGGAAGGGATCAGCTGACTCGGGCTTTGGCCAATCACAATGAGATCCAGGCCATATGGTACTGGGGCAGTGCAGAGGTCAGTCTGATTATTGCTTGCTTTCTGTCTAGTGATGTCCTGAAATTCAGAAGATTCATAAGATCTGTGTAAAACTTTTACATAAAATGTAAATGGTGAAATTGACTTGTTTGAATATGTTTGTACATATGCACATTTAAAGCATTCAAAAAGTTAATTATAGTGTTTTAGCTTTTATAATATATTGTCTTACAGACTGCAGTAGAGCAGGAATGTAACTGAAAAAACAGTAGAACTGAAGCTGTGGTTATGGCACGACTGTGTTATAACGTGTACTGAAGAGTGAATAGTGTGTAGTGAACAGGGAATAATGGGTTAGAGGTAGGTATACATCTAATCTAGCCATGGGGGTCACAGTCCAGTGACTTCTGAGAGGGTTGACCTGACAGTGAAATAGAGAGGGTTGCGTCAGGAAGGGCGAGGCCCGGGTTAACAACGACCGCCATCGGCGCCATTGACCTACAGGGTGCCGGTGGAAATTGGGCTACTGTTGGTGGAAGAAGTAGAGGAGGGAGGAGAGTGCACAGACAGAGAGAGAAGAGGAAAGGTAAGAGTGTAGGACTGAGAATAGGAACTCTGAATGTTGGTACTATGACAGGGAAAGGTAGAGAGCTGGCTGATATGATGGAGAGAAGGAAGGTGGATATACTGTGTGTACAGGAGACCAGGTGGAAGGGGAGCAAGGCTGGTAGTATAGGAGCAGGATTCAAGCTGTTTTATTATGGTGTGGATAGTAAGAGAAATGGGGTAGGTGTGGTCCTGAAGGAGGAGTTTGTGAGGAATGTTCTGCAGGTGAAGAGAGTGTCAGACAGGGTGATGAGTCTGAAGTTAGAGATTGAAGGGGTGATGTTGAATGTTGTTAGTGGTTATGCCCCACAGGTAGGTTGTGAGTTAGAGGAGAAAGAGAGATTCTGGAGTGAATTAGATGAGGTGATGGAGAGTATTCCCACGGGTGAGAGAGTGGTGATAGGAGCGGATTTTAATGGACATGTTGGTGAGGGGAACACAGGTGATGAGGAGGTGATGGGCAAGTTTGGAGTTAAGGAAAGGAACCTTGAAGGACAGATGGTAGTGGACTTTGCTAAGAGGATGGACATGGGTGTGGTTAACACTTATTTTCAGAAGAGGGAGGAGCATAGAGTGACTTACAAGAGTGGAGGTAGGAGAACACAGGTAGAATACATCCTATGTAGAAGAGACAATCTGAAAGAGATTAGTGACTGTAAAGTGGTAGTGGGAGAGAGTGTAGCCAGACAGCATAGGATGGTGGTGTGTAGGATGACTTTGATGGTCTGTAAGAAGAAGAGGTCAAAGATAGAGATAGAGAAGAAAACCAAGTGGTGGAAGCTGAAAAAGGAGGAATGTTGTGAGGAATTTAGACAGAAGTTGAGGCAGGCTCTGGGTGGTCAGGTAGTGCTGCCAGATGACTGGGAAACTACAGCAGAAGTGATCAGGGAGACAGGGAGAAAGGTGCTGGGTGTGTCATCTGGAAGGAGGAAAGAAGATAAGGAGACTTGGTGGTGGAATGAGGAAGTTCAGGATAGTGTCCAGGGGAAGAGGTTAGCCAAGAGGAAGTGGGACATGGACAGGACTGAAGAGAATAGACAGGAATACAAGGAGTTACAGCGCAGAGTGAAGAGGGAGGTGTCTAAGGCCAAGCAGAATGCATATGACGAGTTGTACACTAGGTTAGACACTAGAGAAGGAGAGAAGGACTTGTACAGGTTAGCTAGGCAGAGGGATCGAGATGGGAAGGATGTGCAGCAAGTTAGAGTTATTAAGGATAGAGATGGAAGGGTGCTCACAAGTGAGGAGAGTGTACAGAGGAGATGGAAGGAGTACTTTGAGGAGCTGATGAATGAGGAAAATGAGAGGGAAAAAAGAGTAGAAGGGGTGAACTCTGTGGAACAGAAAGTAGATAAGATTAGAAAGGATGAAGTCAGGAAGGCTTTGAAGAGGATGAAAAGTGGGAAGGCAGTTGGCCCTGATGACATCCCGGTGGAGGTCTGGAAGTGTCTGGGAGAGGCAGCAGTGGAATTTTTAGCTAGTTTGTTCAACAGGGTTTTAGAGAGTGAGAGGATGCCTGAGGAATGGAGAAGAAGTGTGTTAGTGCCGATCTTTAAGAATAAGGGTGACGTGCAGCGTTGCAGTAACTATAGGGGGATAAAGTTGATGAGCCATACAATGAAGGTATGGGAAAGAGTAGTGGAAGCTAGGTTAAGGAAGGTAGTGGAAATTTGTGAGCAGCAGTATGGCTTCATGCCCAGAAAGAGCACAACAGATGCAATTTTTGCTCTGAGAATTTTGATGGAGAAGTATAGGGATGGTCAGAGGGAGTTGCACTGTGTGTTTGTACACTTGGAGAAAGCGTATGACAGGGTGCCAAGAGAAGAGCTGTGGTACTGTATGAGGAAGTCAGGAGTAGCAGAGAAGTATGTCAGAGTGGTGCAGGACATGTATGAGAGGAGCAGAACAGTGGTGAGGTGTGCTGTAGGTCAGACAGAGGAGTTCAATGTGGAGGTGGGACTGCATCAGGGATCGGCTCTGAGCCCCTTCCTGTTTGCTATAGTGATGGACCAGTTGTCAGAGGAGGTCAGACAGGAGTCTCCTTGGACAATGATGCTTGCAGATGACATTGTGATCTGTAGTGAGAGCAGGGAGCAGGTGGAGGAAAACCTGGAGAGGTGGAGGTTTGCGCTGGAGAGAAGAGGAATGAAAGTCAGTGGTAGTAAGACTGAGTACATGTGTGTGAATGAAAGGGAGGGAAGTGGAACAGTAAGGTTACAGGGTGAAGAGATGAAGAAGTGAGTGCAGACAGGTTGGAATGGGTGGAGAAAGGTGTCAGGAGTTCTGTGTGAGAGGAAAATATCAGCGAGAATCAAGGGGAAGGTGTACAGGACAGTGGTGAGAGCGGCCATGCTGTATGGTTTAGAGACAGTGTCACTGAGGAAGAGACAGGAGTCAGAGCTAGAGGTAGCAGAGCTGAAGATGTTGAGGTTCTCTTTGGGAGTGACAAGATTGGACAGGATTAGGAACGAGTACATCAGAGGGACAGCTCATGTTGGACGTTTGGGGGACAAAGTTAGGGAGGCCAGATTAAGATGGTTTGGACATGTTCAGAGGAGGGAGAGTGAGTATATTGGTAGGAGAATGTTGGACATGGAGCTGCCAGGCAGGAGGCAAAGAGGAAGGCCAAAGAGGAGGTATATGGATGGAATTAATGAGGATATGAAGCTAGTGGGTGCAAGGGTTGAGGATGCAGAAGATAGGGATAGGTGGAGAGAGATGATTCGCTGTGGAGACCCCTGAAGGGAAAAGCCGAAAGAAGAAGAAGAAGAAGGTAGGTATACATCTAGACTATTTTATGTTCTGGCACCGAGGTGGTGGAACGAACGTCCCCTAGATGCCCATACAGCCGAGTCACTGACCACTTAATCTAGCTCTTATTTTCCCCTGTTTATGTATTATGTTGTATCTAAAAAAAAAATCCCCAACTGAGTTTTTAGGCTTATGGTATCCCACGTCTGTGTCCTGTTGAACCAGTGTTAATGTATTCATTTATAGAGAATTAATGCCAGAAATGTGATGTAATGTAATGGTGTGTGGTTGGGGACATGTCCATGGTGGACTGATGAAAAGATGTTTGTTGTGTAAATTGTGTGTGTGTGTGTGTGTGTGTGTGTGTATTTATATTGCTGCCTCATCACTTCTGCAGAATTCAGCATGACTGCAAAACATTAATGTTAATGTCAGATTTCATCACTACTTCATCGTATATATAACACATTTTTGCGTTGTGTGTGTGTGTGTGCATGCATGTGTGTGCGCGTGTGTGTGTACAGGGTCGGCAGTTTCTGCAGCACTGCAGTCCTCTGAAGCGTTTGTGGCTGCACTGTGAGGAAGAGGTGGATAAAGATGGATGGAAATTCTGGTCTAAGCCGAGTTTCTCAATGCAGGAGGAGATGTGGAGAGAGTGTGTGGTGTGGAAGAGTGTGTGGATCCCCACCGCTTAATCTCATACACACACACACAGTCGGAGAGAAATGAGAGGTGTGTGTGTGTTTACTGTTAATGAATCTTTAGCATTCAGAAATAAAAAATAAACCATGGTTAATAATATATTGTAGTAAATATTAGTGGATTATTGAATCAGAATGTTCTCTCTGAGAGTTTGGAAGGTTGTGTTCTGTATAAATCACACAAAGAAATGAAGCTGATTCTGCTTTTTAATGATGAAATGAAGAAGTGAAAGTTCTTTTTCCAGTAAACTTTGTTTCCGGCCATAAAGATGAACTTCGGCACGTAATTTGCACCTCTGACATTCCAGATTAAAATGCACAGCTATAATTGTATTTACTTGCTCAGTAACACATCTGTACTTAAAAAGTTAAATAATAGGTCATATTTCAGTCTAATATAATCAGTGCACATTAATGACTAATTATTTTCATATAATTCTTACCATTAGTATTTTTATTTTCATTTCCACATTACAGAACCAACCAGACTCAGATTCAAGATGACTGCTGTAGATTTTTCCAGATCTTTGTCACCATCTGATTTGTACACAGGATCAGTTCTCAGACACTTTTATGTTATAGATCTCATAATTGAAACCATTCCACACAGTATTTGAACCTGTAAGAGTGATGCTAAAAACTGAGGAAGCTGTAAAGTTCCAGTTATGCCATTTTTCTCCATCATTAAATTCATTTCATTAAACCTGCTGTGACATTCTTTTCCTAGTTTACATTAGGAACGTGACTAACATCCTGAGTGGCACACACTATCAGGTTAATCTAAACAAGCAGTCTCTCACACTCTCTCTCACACACACACACACACACACTATAGCCAGAAAATTAACATTATTTTGGTAGAAAAGCTTTTCTACAGTCAGGTAGTTTGTGGTTATGGTTAGTGATCATAACAGAGAGAAGCCTTTCTTCTCAGGAAGAAGACACAGCACCACACGCTATGAAATGTTCTTCCTCAAGGACCAATAACAATCTGGAGTGGCCGCAGTGAACGCATATATACATGTATATAAAACAAGCTGAAGACCGCTCCCTGTAATAACCCTGAACAAATGTAGTCCTGAAAGAAAGAAACTGCTTTTTTTACTTTAAGATTTACAATGTTTGTGAATTTTCTAGGTTTTCCTAAGATATTTTTAAATGATTGTGATTAACATTATAGTTAGCATTTACAGACCCTTTAAGAGTTAAATCAGATTAGTGTTAAAGAAGGAAAAACAGTTCTTTATTGCTAAAACTTAATTTCAGTGTTCAACTGTTTTCAGATTTCTACATGTAAATACAGTGTTGACATTTTTAAATTTAAATAAAATAAGTTTTTTTTTATAAAACAATCACATGGTTGTTTTTTTTTGTTGTTGTTTCTATCTGTTAGAATAGTAAACACACCAACTGACACTGAACTGCTGAATCACTAAACTGCTGAATCACTCAACTGCTGAATCACTCAACTGCTGAATCACTGAACTGCTGAATCACTGAACTGCTGAATCACTAAACTGCTGAATCACTCAACTGCTGAATCACTGAACTGCTGAATCACTAAACTGCTGAATCACTCAACTGCTGAATCACTCAACTGCTGAATCACTGAACTGCTGAATCACTGAACTGCTGAATCACTAAACTGCTGAATCACTCAACTGCTGAATCACTGAACTGCTGAATCACTAAACTGCTGAATCACTCAACTGCCGAATCACTCAACTGCTGAATCACTCAACTGCTGAATCACCGTGACTCAGCACAATGTTATTTTATCAGTTAAGGTTAGGGATAAGTTTTCAGAGACCTTTTTATCCCCAGAAAGGAATTTAATTCATTAAGAAAAAATCTACTCTAGAAGAATTGCATTTACATTCCACTGTCAGTTACATAATCTTTATAATGAACACGTGGCTCTGTGAGGATGTGTGTTTACAGCTCTGTTATTTTCTACCCAAAAACTGTGTTGAAATCTATAACTCTTAAATTTCACTTCCACTTTTAGTTCAGATAAAATGAGTAAAGCTCAGCCTCATTCAGACATTTTTCTCTGTTATCTTGAAGTTGCTTGGAATTCATGTTTAAAAAGTACAGAGATAAAGTGGGTTGAAGAATGAAGTATTGCGAGTGAATTGCAGTTAAATTACATTATAATGATGATGCCTGAGTTTTCTGCTGCTGTAAGCGACTGTTGGTTTGTAAAATGCTTGTCCTTGTGATTTGCGTGACCATGAAAGCCAGTGTGTTGCGTTATACACAGTCAAGAGGTAAACAGGAGATGCTGAGTCACAGTGACACAGCACTGTTTCAACTCAGATCAAATTTCAACTGAACCTTCATACAGATGTTCAAAAGCTTCAGCACATATTATAACAGGACACATACCTTTAGCTTCAGAGTGAATTTAACCACAAATAGTTATTTTATCTGATAAACATACTGAACTCTGACCATACGCTGATTTTACACTATACAAAATTGAAGTGGCTCATTGAAAATTTATATTTATTCTTTTGTCGTGCAATATATAAAGAAAATCAGATCAAACATGCAAAATCAGAAAAATGACAAAATCAGGTCAAAAGTAGATAAAAAAAATAATATGAAAAAAGATTACATTAATGGCATTTGGAAGGTCAGATACACAACATTATTCTATAACTATTGGGGGATGTGTTGTGAAGTTTTGTGTGTGTGTGTGTGTGTGTGTGTGTGTGTGTGTGTGTGTGTGTGTGTGTGTACAAGGTTTTATTTGTAATAGTTTATGGGAAAATGTGTACTGGACATGGGAACTTTTATCTTAACTGTTTTTGTCCAATGCTTTTTCAGTGACAGCAGATTGTGGAAGACAAAGTTCACGGAGAAATTAATGATTAAAAGTGAATGTGTTTTTATGTAGATTTTATGGACTGGGAGGAAAATCATGTGAGACTCTCAATTAATACTGGATTAATTCTAAACTTAATGAAACTCTAAGGCTTGGTCATTTTTGAGGCATGTTGGAGAATCCTAATCCTAATACTGCAGTATGTTCAATTAAACATTTAGATTTAATATCAGTATTCAACTGCATCTCACACACACGCGCGTTTCCAGTGAAAATAGCTACTTCCCTCTCTTTTTTCTCTTTCTGTGCCAAATGAGGAGAGTAAAATAACTATTTGGTTTTGAATAAAAGTAAATGTTTTTTCGTCGTGGAATGTATTGTTATGTTTAACCTTTAGTAACCTCTTCGTCTTTCGCGAAGTCATGTTTCTTGATAGTCCACTTTTTTGGGGCCCGCCCACTTCCGCATTAACTCCATATCTGATTGGCTGGGCGCAGCGTCGTTCCTCCCCCTAGCTGCAGCAAGAATAAATACCGCGCGCACGAGCCGTCGTGCTTCAGATTCGGGGAAAGTCTTGAGAAGTTCTTGCTTCAACAGTGTTTGGACGGAACCTCTTCCCACTTAGACATTCCAATCTGCGCTTTTCTCTTGGTCGTATACATTTTTATTTTTGTACGTTTTGATAAGAAAACCATAAACCCAGCCGAAATGGAGACTTCTCAGATTCGTCAGAACTACCACCGCGACTGCGAGGCCGCCATTAACAAGATGATTAACATGGAGCTTTACGCCTCCTACACCTACACCTCCATGGTAAGAAGCTCCGAGTGTGTGGAAATGTGTTTGTATTGGAGCTGGACAGCTGACTGAGTGTGTATGAGAGGTGTTGGTGTACTTTATTTTCAGTTATTTCACTTTATTTCACACAGGCCTTCTACTTCTCTCGGGATGACGTCGCGCTCGAGGGATTCGCGCATTTCTTCACCGAGAACAGTCACGAGGAGCGCGCGCACGCGGAGAAGCTCATGTCCTTCCAGAATAAGAGAGGCGGCCGCATTTTCCTCCAGGATGTCAAGGTAAAGACATCCCTCTGATTTATACCAAACATTACGTGATTCACTTTGATCTCAAGGTCTACACGACACGTCGTTCCTCCCACCCCATTCCACCCTTTTATCCGTCTCTATCCAATCAGAGTGAGCACACACATCACGTGGTTTCTGTTCTGTCTCGGACCGAACCGTTCCAGGTGTATTGTACAGGATGATGTGAATTCGCTCCTTCAGCTCAGCACAATTACTCACTACACAGCTTTATTCTTACTCTAGAAACCGGAGCGTGATGAGTGGGGCAATGGACTGGAGGCCATGCAGTGTGCTCTGCAGCTGGAGAAGACCGTGAACCAGGCTCTGCTGGACCTGCACAAACTCGCATCTGATAAAGGAGATCCTCATGTGAGTGTGTTAATGTTTTTTACACACACCCCTCTGAGCGAGAAGTCTCATGTGCTTGAGTCACCATGGTCACGTGTTCGTGGCCTTTAGCAGAAGCAGACGTGTTTAAGATCATGTAAACAATCACGTCTGTACCTCAGATGAGGAGCCGAAACCTTTAGAGAGCATTTTCTCTCCTGAAAGTCACCTCTAAAATGTGTTAAATTCTGTTCATCACTGCATGTTTACTCAAGTGTGAAATTCATTATTTTAAGGTTGTTTTTTTTTTTAATTGATTTGATCTTTCTCTTTGTTAGCTGTGTGACCTTCTGGAGTCCCATTACCTGAACGAGCAGGTGGAGGCCATAAAGAAACTGGGTGACCACATCACTAACCTCACCAAGATGGATGCCGCCAACAACCGCATGGCCGAGTACCTGTTTGATAAGCACACCCTGGAAGGAAAGAGTTAAATGAACTCTGGTGCATTGCCCATTTACAGATACTAGCAAGAAACCTGATTTGTGTGAGAACGGAGTTTTTGTTAAACTGTCAAAAGAAGCATCAAATTCCTCTGTACCTTGCTTCGATTTTAATCTTGACTGATTCTGATGAATAAACATTTTGAGCTGCACTGAGGACTGAGTGTTTTATTTGATCAGTTGAGACGATGAGTGTTTGATTAAACAGTGTTTAACACTTCATCTGGAAAGGAGCTGTCTTATGTCACAACCATAAATATAGGGTTATAGTATGCATCCTGTATAGTTTACATTATTATATTAATGAAGTTTCCTGCTTAATTAGGTTTTTCACCACCTTGGATTATTTGCTTTTTTTTTTTTTTTTTTGCTTTTTTCTTTTCCCCTTCTGCTCTTACAAATGTTGTACACTCATAACCAAAATTTGGCACACATCAAGCAGGAGCCTCATAAAATGTATCTAAAGATTTTTGATACTCTAAACATTAGAGGAATGTTCCCAAAACAGGAAGTGAAGTATCTCAGCAACAACTTTGCACACTGCCACAACTGGGTTTTTCAGGACCGTAACCTCGGCTAAACAACATGTTTTGTGTCAGTGCCACCTTCTAGTCAAAAGTTGTAATAACATGCCAAAAATGGCTTCCATGTCAGTGACTTTGCATTATCTTGACACCTGTATGATTAAAAGAAATTTTGATATTCTAGAGATGTTCTACAGATAAAAGGTGCTGATATTTGCACAATCTGGGGAAAACCGTCCTGGAAACATAAATACCTCAGTATTCTTAAATTACAAGAACAGAAGTTTCTATTTCTAGTAACATTTAATGTTGTGGAACATCAGTGACACTAGCTCCTGTTCTAACGTGCAGGTATAAACAGTCGTTCCCTCACCCACCTGATTTTTTCTCTCTCTTGAAGTTAATAAGACAAAAAAGAAAAACACACAAAGCTGATCATGTTGATTAGAAACCATAGAGAAATGTTGACTCCCCTGTCTGTTGGAGAACTTTCACAAGAGCTGACACTTGGAGACTCCTTCAGTAAATGTTAAACACCTTACAGGAAACTTTGTCATATCAACTCTTACACATTGTTTAAACCATTTATTAGTGGAATGTCCACCATACAGTTTGATGTGAAAGAGCTGTTACTGTAAGAATGATAACGAGTGCATTAACATAAACCTGAGAGGAACACTCTTCAGACATATTTGTGCTCAAAGTTCATAAAGCATCAGCACTGTAACATTTACACCAGGAATTAAAAGATTATTGTCCACAGGGAAGCTGGTCACAGATCACACTACTACATACGAATGATGAAAATAAAACAAGATTAATAAATTATAGCCGCGGTATGTCTACCACCTTTACAGCCACACCTCAATCTAGGAAAACACACACACCCAGATACTAATGCTGCGATTAGCTTAGCTCATAAGTGGTAATTATTTCTGATGTTGCGCACTGCCACGTTGACTTGATGTCACACTGTAAACTGGGAAAACTGACAAGTTGACAATCAGGAATTTCAAGTTGAGGAGAATTTTTTTGGGCTTGGGAATTATAAGTTGTGACCTCTAGTCGAAGACGGCATAATTCTCTCAAGGATCAAATTCTTCATAGAAACAAACTCAATCAAGTCTAAAAATCAAACTTCAATAAAACATGGATAACCTCAGTGTCTCCCAGAATCCTACAAAAGTCAAAGCACCCAAAAGTCAGTTCTTAATATTTCAGAACATTAAGGACTAAACCCTAACAATACTTTCATTTCTCACCTCTGAACATCCTGAAGTACCATTTACTTTATCGTTCTTTACTGATGACGCTGCTCTTTGCTTCTTCTGCACCAGTATGTTGCATAAACAAGTGATATAGGAAAATAATTATACAGAATTATAAAGAATAATTAATTTAGATCAATCATTTTTAAAGAAATTGTTTCCGCAAAACATTCAAAAGAAAAAGTTGGTGTTGAGTGTAAACATTTGCTATTTATACTTTCTTTACTTTACTGGTTAAAATGATAATATCTGCTGTCCAGCAAAAGCTCACTCACTAATACATCTAAAATCTGTTCCTGCTAAAATCACTATACCCATGAACATTATACAAATTCAGTTTAGCATTTTACCTATTAATTAATAAAGCTGGACTTTATTTCTGGACACTTTGAGTGAGCTGATATAATTTAAAAATAAATAAATAAATAAATCCTTGTGTGAAAGGTGGACCTACTACTGTCCCTGCGCTGGCTCTGTAATGCACAATGGTGACTCCCATTAAAACCCCAAAAATGTTTCAAAAACACTCAGTGAGAGAGTAGGGCAAGAGGGAAGGGAGGTCACTCATATATACACAGTCACTGGTTTGTACTTTGTGGATATCTGATGTCCTTTGTAGTGCAGAGTCACATCGACTCATCACATTTTCCACCATCATGATGTTCATCACATCTTCAGATCATTGGATAATCTCTGTGTAATACGAACTCATTTATCATTGAGAAGGGAAACGGTCTCTGGTTCATGGCCACACCTTTACAGCACCACAGTATCCACACATCATGACTGTAAACTTCACACACGCAAATGGACCAAAAACTACAAATTAATCTATTCCATAAACACAGTGGCTGTGCAGGTGTCGAACTGTGTGTGTGTGTGTGTGTGTGTGTGTGTGTGTTTATTACTGTTTTTCTACAGACAGATCTACATGTCACACTGCTGCAACTCATCAAAACACTCTACACATTCAGTGATTTACATTTAATTAAAAAAAAGTGCATTCTTAAATAAATAAGTAATAAAAAATAAATAAGACATTAGATTTATCCCCACTCAATAAAACTTTATTTAAAAGTCATTATTTGTATGATGTTGTCCTACACGCTGGCTATAACGCTGACTCACCCAGGGGTCACGTGATGTTCCACCAACAGTCTCTACTTTTCACACAGTTCACGTTAATATTGATTTTTTAGAGCAGAGATCTACAATAACCAACAAAGATAAGCAGTCTATAAAAGCTATTTGTTATATCAATATATTAATATAAATATCTATATATATATATATTTAAAGTTATACGGTATAAAACTGCTGCGTCACGATTCACGCAGAAAGACAGTTTACCTGCCTACCTGTCAGCAGGTGTTGGTCGGGATTGGCCAGTCTGACTTAACCCCGCCCACTAAAAGGTTAAATCCTCCTATCTGATTGGCTGCTTGCGTTTGCGCGACTCTGTCCCAGTGACAATAAATAAGTAGGTGTTCGGTTCAGTAAGGAGATCGGGAAGGACTGGGAAAGGGTTCTTGCTTCAACAGTGATTGAACGGAACGTTTTTGTCCGAATCTAATTATTTATCTGTGTTTATCACAAAACCTATTTTTGCACTTTCCGTTTGTTTAAAAAACCATAAACCCAGCCGAAATGGAGACTTCTCAGATTCGTCAGAACTACCACCGCGACTGCGAGGCCGCCATTAACAAGATGATTAACATGGAGCTTTACGCCTCCTACACCTACACCTCCATGGTAAGAAGCTCCGAGTGTGTGGAAATGTGTTTGTATTGGAGCTGGACAGCTGACTGAGTGTGTATGAGAGGTGTTGGTGTACTTTATATTTCAGTTATTTCACTTTATTTCACACAGGCCTTCTACTTCTCTCGGGATGACGTCGCGCTCGAGGGATTCGCGCATTTCTTCCCCGGAGAACAGTCACGAGGAGCGCGCGCACGCGGAGAAGCTCATGTCCTTCCAGAATAAGAGAGGCGGCCGCATTTTCCTCCAGGATGTCAAGGTAAAGACATCCCTCTGATTTATACACCTTCTTATTCACAGGCAGCTGACACACACAGCATCAGTGCAATACATAGAGCTGGGTTTGGGGTTCAAAGCACCTTGAAATATGTTCAGGTTTTTATATACATTTATCTTTTTTTTTTTTTTTTTTTATGGACAACATTGTGCTATAAATCACAGTACAAAGTATTATTCATGGTCAGAGAATGCTTTGTGCAGTGGATGTGCTGAAAAAATGTCTTGTAAATTGAATTAAGCAAAGGGTGTTTCAGTGATGCCTCACTGAAACTTTATAAAATTGTGTTGCTAGATAATAAAATGATCATTCTGTGGTTTCTACAAATCTGTTGGCTCAGATCATGAATCCAACACGGAGAGACAGTGTTTGGTAAGTGTGATGTAATCAGATGTGTGTTGTGCTCTTTAAGAAACCGGAGCGTGATGAGTGGGGTAATGGACTGGAGGCCATGCAGTGTGCTCTGCAGCTGGAGAAGACCGTGAACCAGGCTCTGCTGGACCTGCACAAACTCGCCCATGACAAAGGAGATGCTCATGTGAGTTAAAGCTGTAAAACTGATCATGAGTCCTGTTAGCTGGATGGGTTGTGATGGCTGTTTTACTATTTCTAAAGATGTTTTCCTTTTCACTGTTCATTAGCTGTGTGACCTTCTGGAGTCCCACTACCTGAACGAGCAGGTGGAGGCCATAAAGAAACTGGGTGACCACATCACTAACCTCAAAAAGATGGATGCCGCCAACAACCGCATGGCCGAGTACCTGTTTGATAAGCACACCCTGGAAGGAAAGAGTTAAATTTCCCCCCAGACTAATCAGCAGAATGGCCACCCTTAAACCCAAGAGTTAATGTGCAGTAACGTGTGTCTGTTCTGTTCATCACATTATCATTATGTGGTCAATTAAACACTAAATATTAAATCAATATTTTGAGCTGGACACAATGACTGTGGGTTTTTTTTTTTATATATAATTAATCTTAAACATGCATGTCATTTTACTGAAGAAAGTTAAATTGGTCAATTATTTGGTGAGAGATTTGAAATCAGTATACTTATTTATTGGCCTAAACATCCACGGAAGATTATTTTTGTTGGGGGGTGGGGGGGGGGGGGGTACATCCATCACCACACAACTCTAACATTTCACTACACGGTTCTGTGTTTTAATAATAGCATTGCACATGGAGCAGTCTTTAATAATGTAGTGGCACTAATCACCACATGGTGGTGCTGATTTCCAGAAGTGGCAAAAATATACAGTTGAGTTGGGCATTAAATGCAGATAAGAATCGGGTGACACACTATCAGAAAGCAGTGTTCTGTGTGTTAGCTTAGAAATAATTAGACATGACCCCTTTTAAACTACAAAAATGAACAAAATAAGAGGCCCATTAATAAAAGAGGATAGTTTTAATAAGTGTGAGGATATTTGCTAGGTATGCCACTGTCTGAAACTAAACTCTTTCTTGTAATAAACAGACCTGAAAAACTTTATTCCTGCTTCCTGCTGTACAGATTAGTGTTTAAACCTGTTTCACATCAGATCATGAATGTCAAGTAATCTGTATTGTGTGTAATCAAATTTTATCAGCTTCTATAGTACACAGTTCTAGAAGAGTAATGATTTATAATCCCACTCTCAGTGTTTATAATAATTTTAATCCCACTCTCTGTGGTTATGTTTTATAATCCCTCTCTGTGGTTATAATGATTTATAATCCCACTCTCTGTGGTTATAATGCTTTATAATCCCACTCTTTGGTGTCACCCAAATGAGGATGAGGTTCTGTTTTGACTGGATCATCTCAAGGTTTCTTCCTTATATCATCTCCAGGAGTTTTTCCTGACCATCATCAACTCTGACTCGCTCATTAAGGATAAATTCTATTC